>CM076576.1:798867739-799013575 GCA_034641835.2 Pinus albicaulis | reverse complement strand
TGGCCACATCTGGATCATGAATGATAATTTCTGGGATTTTTGTTGCCTTAGGATTGTAGGCACTTTGCCTTTTTGCTCCTTCCTTGGCATTTTCTTTCATTTTTGGCCCTTCACCTTCAGAGGGAAGGGGGTTTTTATTCACAGAGGCAGTGGCCGTTGTGGTGGTGGTGGTTGTTGCTGTGGTCACCAAGGGATATGCTGTAGCTTGATTCATCTCTTGCAGAGGAGGGATAGGCCGCATCTCTTGGTTCAAGCGAGGAGTGGCTGAGGTGGTGGTGAGGCCTGTAAAAAAAGATACATTGGGTTTGTGAGCGAAGCCTGCAGCGAGATCTTGGTAGGATGGAGCCTGCGAGCCTCCATCCTACTCCATTAAGGGAGCTCAAGGTGAGATCATGCAGGTATGCTACGACAGGGCTGTAGCCAGAGGCTCAAAACTCAGTGTAGCAGGGTGCGCAGAGCGTCAGCTATGGTTTTCCCAAACTTCTAGACCATAAATAACTTAATAAACTATGGTTTGTTAAATTATTTATTATAGTGAAATAAATTTTACTATGGTAAAATTGGTCTTACATGGTGTATTTTGATCCATCTAATTGTAACAAATGGTGTATTTTGATCCATCTAATTGTAAAAAATGGTGTAACAAATTTCCCCCCAACGTGCCAACGTTAGGAGCTAATCGTATGACCGAAGTACGTTGTAAGAACACAATCACTAGACACTGAAGGGGAGTCATAGAGAGAGATACGTATATAGAGTGAAGCGATAGAGGAAAATTATCTGAGGGGACAAGACCTACAAGTGAGGTAAGTCTCCTTTAATGTTTGGGTACATATTCTTAGTGAGGTAGGGGAGGCATACCTATGCCCTTCGAGATGACAAGTACAAAGAATAATGGTGTGCCCAGTAAATTAAGACTGAGCTATATAGTACATGTTATGCTAACATAAAATGGGCCAGAAAAAAATATAATGGATCCGACATACATAATGTGCCTGAGACAACAGCCAGGACTGAATACAATAATATCTAAGTACATTAGATATAATAACAACCAAAGAAGCCTTGATAAATAGGAAAGGGATCTGAAAATAAGAATGGATCATCAAAGTGATACATGCATGCTATAGGCACTGTAAGCGACTGGAACCGAACCCATCAAATATGTGGAGCTTCATCTGAGGATGTAGAATAAAATGAGGTCATTCGGTCATGTGGGGGCTACCTGAATGGCCACCCCCTAATGAGGTCTGAAAAATCTCATACACACACGGGAATCACTGGATCAATCTGTTGGATCACTGAACTATCAAGTATACGAATCTCGATCATGTTGAAGTGGAGAGGATGAGAAAAAATCAATTCAAAGGGAAATAAGGAGTCCCTTTGCCTGATCTGAGGCACCAAACAATAATAAAAGCTAGAACCAAGATACAACGCCCTCTATACCTGTATTCTGGAATGAATGTGTTGATGTCAACAAAAGGAGGTCTGCCATAGGTGAGGCAATGAGGGTCCTTAACTAAGGCATGAGAGATAATAGTAGAGCGACTGATGGGCTAACACCAGGGATGATGATGGAATGGGGGATACTGAGTAGCAAATGGACGACTGCCCTTGTCAAAGAATATAAAGCATGGATGACCTGGCAGTGACTGACTGGACTCCTGAGGGGATGGGGGATAGTGGAAATGGAGGCCAAAATGGACTACACGAGAGAGGGACAAGGTGTGAATGGGTGGAATACTATGATAGGAGGCAAAGTACTCGGGACGGACTACATGAATGCAATGATGACTCAACTTGGATGCTCTATTCAAGGGTGACTCGGTGATGCTGCTACATAGAATAGGCCCGGTGGGGACCATACAAACATGAGAAAGTGATGGTTACTCATGAAAACAATTGACACATGTGTCAAAAAGTATGAAGGCTAAGTGGTGCCCCAAGTAAAAGTGGCGCAGGTGCATAAATTTGATTTTGAGAGCCAGTGAAGTGACCCTTCTTGGAAAAAAGGCTTTCGGATGAAGTATCAAATCATAAAAAAAAAAAGTATACCCATTTTAGATCTCGGTGATATATTTCCAACGGTGTTGATGGTTCATAAAACGGAGCTACGGTTTGGTCACAATTAGCGAATGTAAAATTAGGGTTTCTCTTTTAATAGGGCAATTTCCCTCCAATTTGGTTCATTTGTTTGTGGAGATGTGGTGAATGTGGAGAGGAGGAGAAGGCCCTAAATCTTACGGCGTTTGTAGCAGACAAACTAACTGTTGGAATCGAGATCCGTCAGCTGCAGGTAGGTGGCCTGTAGGTTTTAACCTTGAACAAAAATTATCTACACACGAATCTTATAACAGAAAATAAACAATAGCGAGAGCATAAAACATAAAACAGATAAACACAGAGATTTTCCCCTGGATCCCAAATCGGGACGACCAGTTTGATTTTTCATTATATTCCTTTTAGTGTTACAACACATATATATACATGCCGAAGCATACATAAACCCCAATCCATTAACCCTGGATTAGAACATAACCGTAGTTCCCTTGACCGGATCTACAAAATACCAGGGGCCGAAAACCATCGTACCTCAAAACCATGTGCAAACTTATGCGCAAAACATGGGTGGGTCCGCCTATGAGTGGGTCCGCACACCAAAACAATTTTCGCTGGGGCGTTGCCCCGGACCCCAACAGTGGGGGCTACCTCCTCCCTTTTGACCCCCCTGCTGCGCCCGGCGCAACGTACAATGCGTGGGGCTAGTCGTGGAAGGAATATAACACATACCCATCATTCTCCCACTTGTTGTTTTCTTTCCACAGGGGGCCACATGAGAGCTTAGTCATTGGGCTAATTCTTCAACACCCATTGTTTCTCTACACCAAGAGAACTTCTGAGTGCTCACAGACTTCGTCAATGCATCTGCAACATTCTTCAAAGTGTCCACCTTTACCAGCAACACCCTTTTAGCCTCAACCATATCTCTAACAAAGTGATATCGAACATCAATGTGCTTTGTCTTTGAATGATAAGCAGGGTTCTTAGCCAAGAAAATTGCACTTTGGCTATCACAGTCTATCCTTATAGCTTGTTGTACCAACCCCATACTTGAACACAATCTCTGCAACCAAATTGCTTCCTTGCTTGCATGAGTGGCTGCTATGTTTTCTGCCTCTGTAGTTGAAAGAGCCACTACAGACTGTCTTTTACTCATCCAACTGACTGCGCCTCCAAATAAGCTAAACACATACCCACTTGTAGATCTTCTTTGGTCCAGATCTCCAGCCCAGTCTGCATCAGCAAAACCATGAATGTCCAACATTCTTTCCAATCCTGGTCTTCCCTGGTAGCACAAGCCATAATCACTAGTGCCACGTAAATATCTGAAAACCCGCTTCACTACTGTCCAATGCTCCTTCCCTGGGTTTGACATAAACCTGCTCAATACTCCCACTGCATGTGCAATGTCTGGTCTAGTACAGACCATTGCATACATCAGGCTACCCACTGCACTTGCATATGGAACACGGGACATATAATCCTCTTCTTCTTGTGTCTTGGGACACTGTTCAGCAGACAACTTTACACCTACAGGAATAGGAACATTCACCGGTTTACTATCCAGCATATTGAACCTCTGCAATATAGTCTCGACATACTTCCTCTGGTTTAACCAGAGCTTCCTCTTTTCCCGATCTCTCTTAATTTCCATGCCCAAAATATAGTTTGCAGCACCCAGATCCTTCATGTCGAATTTGAAGAACAGTTGGGTCTTCAAATCTTGGATAATTTCTTTGTCATTTCCAATCAACAACATATCATCCACATACAAGACCAAATAAATAACACGGTCACCAATTAATTTAAAATAAACACAGTGATCCTCCTTGCTTCTGGTGAAGCCAAGTCCCCGTATATAGGTATCAAATTTCTGATACCACATCCTTGATGATTGTTTTAACCCATACAGAGACTTCTTCAACCTGCATACCAGTTATTTCTTACCCTTCACCATAAAGCCTTCAGGTTGCTTCATGTAGATCTCCTCTTCTAGATCCCCGTGAAGAAATGATGTCTTCACATCCATCTATGCTATCTCAAAATCAAATGCAGCAGCAACAGATAAAAGTAATCTAATAGAAGTAACTTTGGAAACAGGAGAAAAAATATCACCAAAATCAATTCCCGGCACCTGGGAATAACCTTCCGCTACCAACCGAGCTTTGTATTTCTCCACCTTGCCTTCTACATTCATCTTCTTCTTAAACACCCATTTGCTTCCAATGGGCTTCCTTCCAGCCGGTAACTCCACCAGATCCCATGCATCGTTTTTGTGCAAGGATGCCATTTCATCAACCATGGCCTCCTTCCAGAGTTTTCCATCCTCTGAATCTACTGCCTCCCTGACAGTTCTGGGTTCATCATCAGTTATAGTTAAGGCAAAAACTGAACAAAAAGCAGATGGACTATACCTTTCTGGTTGCCTTCTTTCCCGAACTGATCTTCTCAAAGCTGGAGTTTGTGGCTCTTCATCTTCTGAGTCTTCTTCTGTTGTAGAGTCCGATTCATCCTCCTTTAGCTCAAACTCTATCTTCTCAGGTTCCTTTGGTAGGACTTCATGTTTAACAACATCTTTCACTTCTCTAAACACCACATCTCGGCTGTACACAACCTTCCTTGTTTCTGGGTTCCAAAGCTTGTAACCCTTGAAACCATCCTTATACCCAATAAAGATGCACCTTTCAGATTTATTATCCAACTTGGTCCTTTTCTCCTTTGGAACATGTACATATGCATCACATCCAAATACCCTTAGATGTGAAATAGAGGGTTTCTTACCAGTCCATACCTCATGTGGGGTCTTATCCTCCAATGCTGATGAAGGTGATCTGTTAACTAAGTAACATGCAGTCTCCACTGCCTCTGCCTAGAATTCTTGTCCTAACCTAGTACCACTGAGCATGCTTCTTGCCTTTTCCATCAGTGTTCTATTCATTCTTTCTGCAACTCCATTTTTCTGAGGTGTATATGGAGTAGTCTTCTGCCGTGCTATACCACACTTCTTACAGAACTCTTCAAATTCCTTCTTGCAGAACTCCCCACCATTATCTGTCCTCAATGCCTTTATCTTCTTTTTTGTCTGGTTTTCCACCAGAGCCTTAAATTCTTTAAATTTTTCAAAGACTTCAGATTTCTTCCTCAAGAAATATATCCATGTATTCCTTGAGAAGTCATCTATGAATGAAACATACTACACAAACTTTCCTAGTGATGGAACTGACACAGGCCCAAACACATCACTGTGCACAAGTTCTAATATCTTGTTTGCCCTCTTAGCACCAGAAGGAAAACTCACCCGATTCTGCTTCCCATATACACAATGTTCACAGAAATCGAAATCCAGGGAAAAATTAGACATACCTTCTACCATACCATCTCTATGCAGTATCCGAAGGCCCTTCTCTCCAATATGTCCAAGCCTTTGATGCCATAGCATGGTCTTTTCGCCAAAGACAGCTAGGCTTTCTGTCCCACTTTCAGGAACCACAGAACTGTTACACCCATTAATAACAGTGCTACCTTGTAGCTTGTACAAAGTTCCAGTCCGAACTCCCCACATTAATACCAGTGCTCCACGAACCATCTTGCAGGCATCTTTCTTGAACACTGTTTTTACACCTGCATCATCCATCTTGCTTACAGAAATCATATTTCTGGCCAATGTAGGAATGCAGAACACCAGGAAGTGTTCTAATCCTTCCACCTTGTAGCTTCAGCTTTACCTTTCCACGTTCGACGATTTTGGCCTTCCTATCATCACCTAGGAAGACATCACCATCATATTTCTCATACTCGCAGAACCACTCCCTATGGGGAGTGAAGTGAAAGGTTGCACCTGAGTCAATCAACCATGAATCATGATCTACATGTGCATTTGAAGAAGAAGCCAAATACACAACCCCACCTTCATCCGATGTGGTTTTTGCCTCTGCAGAAGGAGCATCATCAGACCCCTTTCCTTTCTCAGGAGCTTTAGATCTACAGTCCTTTTTGTAGTGCCCTTCCTTTCCGCATTTCTAGCACACCTTTACAAACTTTCCAGGAGATTTAGATCTCCCTCTAGATTTGGATCTCCCACTCGAAACCTTATTCTTGTTTCTGTTCTGGGACCTTCCTCGTACAGATAAGGCATCTCCATTCTGAACCTCCATATTTCTCCGTCTCATTTCCTCCGACAGCAAGGCTGAGACAATGTCATCAAAATTCAAGGTAGTTGTATTGCTACCTATTGCAATAACCAGACTGTCCCACGAGTCTGGTAGAGAGCACAACAAACTGATGCACTTATCTTCATCTGAGATTTTAATATCAACAGACGACAGCTGACTTACCACAGTATTGAAGGCATTTAGATGCTCTGTCACCGAGTCTCCATCCTTCATCCTCAGGTTATACAGCTTTTTCCATAGGAACAACTTATTCACCAGAGACTTAGATTGGTACAAAGTCCCAAGTTCTTCCCACAAATTCTTCGCCGTAGCTTCCCCAGATACATTCAACAATACTGAATCTGACACACACAACCGTATTGTGCTCTTAGCCTTCCGATCCAGTTTCTTCCAGTCTTCATCTGACATTGCCGTTGGTTTAGTACCTGGATCTATCGCGATCCACTGATCTTTATCCACCAGCAGATCCTCCATCTTGAGCTTCCATAACTCAAAACTCTGACCATTAAATTTCTCGATCTCTATCTTTTCGCCGCTCGCCATCTTCTTTCACCGCAAGAATCGATCCCGCAGATCTCCCACTAAACAGGGTCTACCCTCAGCCCAAATAAAACCAAGCCCCACAAAGCCCCTAGTAGCTGCACCAACTCTCGATACCAAAATGGTATTTTAACCCCCATTTAAATTTATCTACACATGATTCTTATAACAGAAAATAAACAATAGCTAGAGCATAAAACATAAAACAGATAAACACAGAGATTTTCCCCTGGATCCCAAATCGGGACGACCAGCTTGATTTTTCATTATATTCCTTTTAGTGTTACAACACATATATATACATGCCGAAGCATACATAAACCCTAATCCATAAACCCTGGATTAGAACATAACCGTAGTTCCCTTGACCGGATCTACAAAAATACCAGGGGCCGAAAACCATCGTACCCCAAAACCATGCAAAACCATGCACAAAACCATGGATGCGCTTAGTCGTGGAAAGAATATAACACATACCCAACATGGCCTAACCTTACTCTTCAATTTCAGTGGTTTATAATTTTAGATTAGGTGCCCAGAGACTAGGAACAACACTCTACCCCTCCTCATGGTCGGCTCGCACTTCCTGGGGCCCGTTCTACGAGTTGGGTCGCAGTTTTCAGAGGGAAAAACTACGACCTTACAGGGACAAAGCTAAAAAAGTGTGAGTTGCCAAAAGGTTGGGTTTTGTCCTATTTTTGGCTAAGAACTGGGGATTGATGTTTTTATGCAATTTTTCTTCCTCTGACTGAAAAATTACTAGGTTTGTGTAGGTATGACATAGTTAAAGATAAAATGGAGAAAGAGAGATTTCGATGCACTTCGTTCCAATATCCAGGGGGATCAAGTGGTCAGAGGCGCACTGGCGAGATATGGGGTTCTCAAGTTGGTTGAGAATCCATTGATGAGGGCAGGGGAGTCCCTGCTATCTAGGAGAGTGAGCTATTGGGACCTAGACTTGGAGGTCTTAATCGTGAAGGGGCACCAGATCGAGCTGACTATTCAGGACATCTATTTCCTAATAGTCTCCCGCCACTGGGGTTGGTGGGAAATATCCATCCAATATTACCATGGGGGCAAAATATATCTAAGTTAGTGGAATGACATTTCCAACTAGATGTTTGTGTCAAGGGCACGACTATACCAATCAGATATCTAGAGAGGGTAGAGACTCGGGCTACCACTTTAGCAGTGATGCGGATCTTGGGCAACCAGGCATTCCACCACATCACCGGAGGGCAGATGATGCTGGTTGATAATGTGCTGAGCAGAACCTACTATGGGTGGGACCAGATTATGCTGGCATCGTTGAACTGACAGTTGTCGCTATGAAAGAGACAAGTGAACCATGACTATGCTTTTGGTACAACGTTATGATCGTTCTTCTTCAAGAAGATCCCTACACTTCGACCTCATGTACAAATCCAGAATGGGGGCCCACGAGAGCCCAGGATGCGCCGCTGGGGGTAGCTACTACAGAGAGGAGGAGGCAGGGGAGTTAGCGAGTGTTCTAACTCGAGTTCTTCACACATTGGGACCAGATGCTATTGTATACAAACAATTATCCATGCAGTGGTATGAACTATCAGGGGGACCTATATTTTCCACTTCTGCCCGGTCGAGCATGGGGACCAGATGGTAAGCAACAAGTTGTTATATTTTATGGTGCATTTAATTTTTTTAGAATTATGTATGTGGTACTAATTCATCACTTTTTGTATGCAAATATAGCACCGGTGAAACCGACCGAGTATATGGGGTGACCCGCAGCACTAGGGGATGCGGAGTCTAGCATAGGTAGAGGAGCTGATAGAGTGGATTTAGAGGCACTACTGGAGGATGTTCTTCACATATGTGAGTTTTTGATGACCATGGTATCAAAGCACGGTTGGCATGATCTAGATGACTGCTACATTGAGGCATGTGTTGGGCTACCCTCGGAGTGGTGAGGTGTCATGCAGCACATGGCGATGGCTAGGTAGGGTATGTGGGATCTACGGGCTGCAAGAGCTGAGACATTGGCTTGGGACCCTCCAGATAGTGATTAGATGTGCGAGCATGTGGTGCTCCTAGTTTTGATTTTGTAACATGCTATGGGCATGTCGGATGTATTAGAGTAGAGGATTCCAAAACATTTATGATTTTGTAGAAACATATTATGGATATGCATGTTTTTATATCTTACAAGTATATGGTTCGCCATTTTTATGATTATTTTATTGTGTTAAATGCACATGATAAGTGCCAATCTAAAATATTGTTTGCAATTCTATCTACATAGTGATTTTGGGCTCTAGGTACATGACTGAATTTAATGGTTTCAAATTCATGCACTAAGAAATTAACTCGTAAATATATTCTAAAAAGGACATGGTTATTCACGTGATATATTCCATTCAATTGCACGACAAACATCAGGGAATCTTAACGAACATGAAGATGAAAGATGCGATGTTCAAGGTGTTACACAAAATTTTGTCACTGTCCCTGCAATCCAAAAATCACACATTGGAGGGTCATTTCTCTGACCAATAAGAAGTGTCATGCTTTGCAAATACTATCCTTGCATCCCTTTTGATGAAAGCAACATTCTTCTTGTTAACAATTCCCTAAGCAGAGCTGTAAAAATCCCTATTTTTGCCTTGGCTCGAGTAGCCAGTTACACCCTTGCGCCGACAGGGAAATTTAACACTGAGCCCGCGCAAGTTAGCGCTTTGTCCTAGTTAGACACCCATGCCAAGCTGTTCATGGAATGCTTTTTAAAAATAAAGGCAGAGGTTCCATTCCAACCACCTCGAGGATGAGTCATTGGGAGTGGTTGAACTGAAACAACCACAAACTCCTTCCTTTAGTTAGTAGTTTCCACCTCCCTTGGAACTCTCCTAAAGGATAGGACTCCCTCCCACCTTTGTAGGGATCCCAACCTCCTCCTTTTCCTTTATAAAAGAAACTATCTCTTTTAGTAGAAGCTAGCTGAACTGCAAGAATTATACATACTATAGCTGAGCTGCTAGAGAAGATAGAATAAGAAGGAATTACGTTGAGGAAGCTTGAGTCGATGACTTCTAAGAGAGCTTGAGTCCTGTCTGAATTCCCTAACCAAAACTTGAGACACGCTTCACCTAAACCCCGCTGGATGAGACTGCGACGTCAAAGCATCAATTGTACTCTTCCTTCTATTCATTTATATACATGACTACTGTTTGGTTCCACTATTGTGTTATGATGTTTATTTGATGCGATATGTTTAGCCCTCTTTGACTGGCTAATAGTTATGAGTGAAACTATTCTGTTGTATTTTGTTCTTGTTCTTTGTCCTATGTGCAGGTATATGAGCGTAACAGCGAACATATTGTGATTTTTCAAGGCAGGAGCGAGAGGCCACTACTCTTTCTGTGACGATGACAGCGTTGGATTCAAGGTAGGTCAATCTACCATGTCTTTTGTTCATTCATTAACTAGGAAGCAACACTTTAGCGTGTCATTTTGTTACTAGAACCACCCCAGGGCTAGAGGGATCATCTCTGTCCGCAGAGAGGATTAACCTTCATAACAAATTGGCGACACCGCTGGGGATCACTGTGCGAGTTTGTCGTTTCATCCTGTTGGGTCAATTTCGATTATTGGTTTAGTTATCGGTCTTTTTTTTGTTTTTTTACTGGGTTTCCATCCTTTGTTCAGCTCCAGAGTGTCAAGGTTGACCTTTGTTCATTAGGTTATGGTTTTTACTCCTTTTCCCATAGGTATCCAGCTTGGGGTGGTTTTTGTCTAGACAGTCGCGCCGATTGGCACATGTTGCTCTTTTAGCACTCGCGCCAACCCCTGTATGGCGTGGATTACAACATTACAGTCGTGCCAACACCTGTAGGTTTTGGTTTGACCTCCTTAATGAATGTTTTGGTCATTTTTTCTTGATTCTAGGTCATTTTTGGGTGTGATTAAGCCTTTGAGACTGTGTTGACTACCATAGACTCGTTTCCTTCAGTATTTTGTCCATTTTCTTGTCGGTGTCATTTAAGACCTTAGGGTTTTTAGGTGTTCTTTCACACCGAGCCTTATGTTCGAGAACAAGTCTCTTTGATTGTTATCAGTCTTGTTTCGGGTCATTAGACTGAGTTTTTCTTAATCCTTTTGTTTTTCTGATTGCACGATCTTTTAGTTTTTTCGATTAGTCCTTCTTCTTCAATACTTTGAGCATCAATTACTTTGCTTGTTTGGGTCACTTTGGGAAACTCTATTTTTAGAGTGAAATTTTGCTCTATTAGCTTGCGTGTTTTTGTGTCTGTTTCACTTTGGTTGAGTCATTCAATTTCAAAACCCTACATTCACAAAACTCAAACTAGTGTTTATTTTGTTTTCCATTGAATTAGTATGTTGTGTGCTTTATTTCATTGAAAAATAAATAAAAAAATATCTTTGCATTCTTTTGTTGCATCGAAAGTGAAACATTCCTTTACATAAATAACATTTGTTAATCTAGGAAGGAATTTCGTTTTCGATTGATTTCATTAGAGGCATTAGAAATTTATTCGCCTTGCTTGCTTGTTTGAAAGATTTCTATCCTTCTTATGACTAGCATTCATTGAATTGAAATGATGTTCATTTGCATATAGCTTGCATTTAGGAAGTTGAGCTCCAAATTCGATAGGGCCTGGAAATTGAAACATAATCCAAGATCAAATTTAAAATTTACTCAATGAACCTAAGGCAACATTGAAACCTAACAAAAAATTTCTAGTGGGCTAGGCTAGAGACGTGTTCCGGCGTCTTAAAACCTACTAGTTGTCGCTCGCCTTTTGGCTTCAGACAGCGCTAGTACGAATTTGTGATCCCCGTACTGTCGCGTATGTTAGGGTCCCATGATTTGGCTTATTGGCAAGCCAAGTGACAGGGTAACATCAAACCAATCTTTGGAGCCCAAGGACCTAGCCTTCCTGGAATCAGAGAGGGCTCCCTCTATTTGTGTAAGGGATATCTATGTGTTTGCTTCTCGTGTTTCTAATTTTAGGTTAGTTATGAAGTGGGTTTTTGGTTTTGTTTTTAGGTTTGTGAGGGATGAAGTGATCAAAGACTAAGATAGGTAAAAAGATGTCAGATCAACTTGGATATGGGGTCGAAAAGGTCAAGAAAGCTCTAGATGGTGATACAAGGTATGTTGAAGGGCTGATTTGATCAAGGTAAAATGGATCTTAAGGTAAAATGAAATGGGATGGACACTAAGTTTGTGAAGAACAAAGGATTTCAAACATAAATAGTTTAATAGCTGACATAAACATGGTAGGGCTAACTATTAATCATGAGAGATGTAACTATAAACTGATAAATGCGTAGAAATAAACATTCAAGCAATACATAGAGATATATGACTCTCTAACTTTAGGAAATTGCTATCAGACTTTGGGGAAAGACAATTAAGGCAAACAAATAACTCAAATTACTATAAGGAAATGCCTAGACATAGTATTTCAAGCTATCGGGCACTTTGAAGTAAGATTGCATAGTTTCAGGCAAAGGGAAAGATCAGTACAAGACCTCCTTGGTTCAACTAAGACAATCAAACAATCAAAGAAAGGTTTCAGATGTGGAGCTATGACTAGCCATGAGTAAGAAGGGCATACCGTGAATCATACTTAGCATGGATAAAACCATAAATGAAACAAGCAAACAATTTCTTCAGTTATCAAAGAGCAATGAAGGATTCTTTGATGTGACTAAGAAGCAAGAAAACATAGAAGCTATAAAGAAACATGAAATCTGAGGTGCCTCCAAGGGCATGTCTCAAATCTATTCTCTACTGTCTTATAGCAAGAAAGAGCATGAAATATGAATGAAAACTAAGAAGCACAACAAAGAGGGACACTATACCATTTTACCAAGTCAAGGAATCCAACAACAATCCTCTTTCATCATCCAAAAACATTCAAGAAACTATCCAATGCATGAGACAAGTGTTTCTTCCAAGCTTGTATAACCATATATTGCTCTATTCGTCAAGTTCAACCTTGTTTACAATGAAATTTATTGGAATATATAGGCCAAGATGAGGGAATGTTGTGTAGATTAATCCGTCTTGCGGACAAGACCGATCTCTCCAGTACTAAAGTAACTAGCAACAAACAGCCAATTATACTAATCTCTCTCTAAGCATACAAGATACATAAAAATGCTATATAGGTGTAAGGCCTACCTTATGTCCAGCGCTTGCTTGATCTCGTTGAAGTCCCTCGTGCACTGAAGGAATGTTCTTCGATAAATCTGCAGTCACAAACAAGCAAAAATATTACATAGCATCTGTATAGACATTATTATAAACCATACTCATCATAATGATCAAGGAATTTATGAAATAAACCATGAATAGACAGTTTAATGAGAGAAATGAGTATATTTGTATTAACTTCAAATAAAAGAAAACCTTTACAACCTGTGCCTTGATGTCGTGCAGGTCATCCCGGGGTCCGAAGTAGGAATCTCTTCTAATTTTACAAGCATTGCACTCTTTGAACCAAGATAAAATAGAGGTAAGTGATTTAACCTCACAGAAAGTCTTAGTTAACTGAGTCTGAATCTCAACATCATTTAAACTCAAATATCTTAAAGCTTGAACTCCCTTTGAGGCTACCCATGGCCTCTTTTTATAGTGGAAAAGAGGAGGTTTTCTGTTCCAAATATGAAGGGATAGAATGCTCCTTCAAAGGGATTAGCTCCCTACATCAAGGGGTTAGCTCCATCAAGTGAGGGATGTATGAACCTTATCAAAGCATATCCATTCCCGAAAATTCCCATCTAGAATCTTCTAGAATTCATCTGAAATCAACTTTTTATCTTTACTTTCTCGCCTTTTTGAGTTTTACAGAGGTCCGCACCCATAACACAAAGAACGTGCGATAGGGTTCCGCGGGAGAGCTAAACTTTAGGTGCGGGACCGTAGGAAATGAATAGAGAAAGTGCGATACCAATGTTTAGGGGATTTTCAGGAACTTTTCTCTGATTTTGAAAGCTTGACATGAGGAACTAATATGTTAGACTTGCAAAAGGAGGAAGTATGAGAATAATGAGCTCATACTCATAGCAAAATTTCAGGATGACAGTTTTTAGTGTAACAAATTGCCCCCTAAAGTGCAAAGTCCGGAATAGATGAAGCTGAATTCTGTCATATATGAACAGTGTAGTACTTTATCATTTCAAAGATCATCCTGTGGACACCCCAGTCGGAACCTATAAAAACATTCAATGCAAAATATATACATATATATGTCATCACTGAGGTAGGCATTCCCATACTCAGATTAAAACTAACTAGAAACTAACTCAAATCGTTCTGATACAAGAATGATTTTAATATTACATCAATAGCGTAGACACAGCATGGGCGCAACCATCTGTAATGAATAGTCTACTGTATAATAATAAAATTCCTCGCAGCCTGGATGGTGGAAACTAGATCCAGGGTCTTGATTTCCGCATCTCGAACTAGTATGATTCTATCCATGTGAATAAATGTGTTGAAGTCGAACATGGTAGAAACCACTTGATTACCAGTCAATGATGTGAACTGTTAACAAGTGTGAGAGAAACCACCAGTAATGTCAATGGCTCTCAAAGTACCCAGTACAATCCATGAAATGTGAATAAATGAGCTGAAGTCGAACATCTCACGGAATCATTCGATCGAAGGTCAATGATGTAACCTATCGTCGAAGGTGAGAAACCTGCCATTGAGGCATGTAGATTTCAAGGTACTGACAATTTCTAGATCAACTTCCTAGATAATGTGCCGATGTCGATAGAAAGTGATCTGTCGTAGGCAAGCCCACAACACGAAATCATAGATCAAGTTTTGAAAATATATTGGCAAGGACTGACTCAGGGATGGTCAAAAATGGATGACAGATATTTTGCAGATGAATGGTTTTATTTGAACAGTTCTCTTGAACACATAACGACACTGCAGAAGGCTTGGTAACAATTGACCCAAAGCTAATACCCAGAAACCGGCTGAAGACTTTCAATGTGGTTTGATTAACTATTAGGCAAAGGATTTCCCAACCCAGGTGAATAAAAGTGTCGTGTTCAAGAGTGGTTGACTAAGTTTTCGAAAAATTTAAAATACAACAAACATGCCCATTTTTCTCTCTTTTTCCCCCACCATTTCTGGCAAGTACCTCTTTATTTTTGACAAGCTTGAGGAGGATAACATTTGCTTGGTTATAAGCTCATCCTTCGGATGAGTCCAACTTAGTTTAAGATTCAAACCCTAAGAAGGAGTGGTTCGTTCCTGTTGAAAATTGAACAGGTCCTTTACTGTTAAATTTTAACGAGTCCAGTATAGGAGAAACTCGGTGTTTTTCAGTTTTAGGGAGTCAGAAGAAAAACTTAAGAAAACTCCATGGGTGTAATTTTTCGTAAATTTAGTCTCTCGAGCCCGAAAAAGGATAAAATAATGCGGGAGAGAACTCTATTGACCGTAATTAGTCAATGTATACCTTTTTTGTAAATAGTCCATTTCAGTCCAGAAAAGGGGTAAACTTATACTGAAAGGATGATCATTCATTTACTTTAACGAGTTCGAATAATCAAGTGCTCGGCAATCTTTTCATATTTAGAGAGTCTAAAAAGGGCTTAAAAGATGACTCCAGGATTTCGCTTTTTCGTAAATTTTTTGAAAGAGTCCGAAAAAGTGATAAAAGTATGCTCTTTGTTGAAAAATGATCAATTCTCCTGAGAAATCCAATTTCTGCACAAAAACTTGAAACATTACACATACCTGTTTAATATAAGTAAAAATGCTTTCAAAAATACCCTTTTTAAAGTAAAAAATAAACAAATTTAAAATTCATCTATTCGAAAAAACTTATAAAAAGGACTTTTTCAATTTCATTTTTACCGTTCAATTTCAGAGTGAAAAGTAAAAAGCTTTTGGGCAAGAAAGTTCCTGTGAAGATTCTGGAAAATCTGTCCGTTGAAATCGAGAACCGTCAGTCCCAGGTAATCCATGACCTCTTAATCTTGTTTTTCATCCGTTTCAAATTCATTTTTAGGCTTTAGTTTGTATTTTTTAGGGCAAAAAAATGGTTTAAAAGTTCGCCCGCGGGGTCCGCAGGTGCGACACACGTTACCTGCGGACCCCGAATTTTTTCTATAAGGAAAAAGTCGTGGGTTCCGCACCCGATACACAGTACACGTGCGTATCTACGCACTGTTTACAAAGTGTAGGTGCGGTACCCACGCGGTTGAATTTAAAACACTTATTTCTTATTTGTTTCCCAAAAAATTTCAAATAAGATTGTTCTAACTTGCCTTTTTATGCATTGTAGGATTGACAAGATGCTGATTTGGAGAGAACGTGAGCACGAGGAAGTGGATGAAGCCGCAATACTCCATTTGCCCACACAACAGGCATTAAGAGGATGTGGCTTGTACAAATTTTGGGCCATCTCAGGCATGAGGGCACAAGTAGAACTCCTGACATGGTTGGTGAACAGATGGAATGTGCAGGACCAGTGCTTCTTTATTGGTGGCCACCGGCTCGAAATTGAGCTGGAGGATATATTTTTTTTGACTGGTTTGTCCAAGAGGGGCGAACTAGTTTCTTTATTTGGGACTAGGGCAGGTGGCCAGTCTGTCTCTAGTCTTCAACTAGAATTCTGCAATGACCAGGCAAATCCACGGGACAAACGGATTGATATAAAACACATCATCCGTCCTGAATTGAAAGTTATTGATTTTACTGTTACCAAACTGTGTGGGAGTGCTGCGCTGCATGTAGCTACCGGTTCCCAAATGCGTATTGCCGTGGACTGTTTTCGCGGCACCATCTTTAACTGGTGTGAAGCTGTGTTCGCTAATGTAAAAGGCCAAATAACCAGAGCAAAAAATGGGAAACTGAAAAACTTTGGATACATATCCATCGTTGTTTCTTTTTCTCTAGAGAGGATCCCTATGTTAGCTCCACAGAGTATTGCTGTTGATGTCGGTCGACTTTGAGAACCGAGGATGGTTCGTTGGTCCGCATTGATGGCTCGTCATGCTATCAAGGGTAGTGAGATTGTCCGATTTCCTCCTTCATATTTTCGTTGGCTGGATCGCCAACTTTTTGTGATAGAGGACTTTCCATATGCCGGGATAGATTTCCGCGGGGACCGAGAGATGGCTCTCCCAGCAGGGGAACAGTGGGATGACTCAGGTAAAATCATTTTTCAACATTTGCTAAATTCTAATTTTTTATTTTTTATCGTCTTGAAAACTAATAATCAAAAGTTTTTTGAATACAGATGTGGGTCCACAGCAACCAGCCCATCTCCAACCTTACGAGAGAAGACAACCAGTTGCAGCCGCACCAGCCCCAGCAGGCCAATCAGTGGATATTTTGACTGATTTAGAGCATCATCTAGAGTGTTTGACTCTAGATATTCCAGAGACGAGCATAGATGACATTCCACTCAAGTTGCAGAGATATGTGATTGGAGTTCCAAGACCTTTTAGGAGGTTCCTATGCAGGGTAGCTCGGGCAGTGGTTTCTTATCGTGATCACCATCAGCGATGGGATGATCGTGTAGACTCATATTTTTGACTTTTGTATTATCATTTTTACAGATCATAAGGTGTTTCCAACCTATGATCGAAGACGATGTATATTTTTTGAAAACACTCCTATACTATGATATATCACTATTTACCGGCTATCTGTGTACATATGTGAATGTTGTTTGATTTACTGCTTTTGATTATTGCAAATGTCTATTTATCATACTAGAAGCAATTGAATCTGCTAATGTATTTAAATGTCTTGGAATATTCTGATATTCAATGTAATAAAATTCACGTTCCAAGAGACGAACTCTTAAAAATAACCGTAATAACACTGGATTTCTAATGGTATAAACCCTGTTAAGCTGTAATACAACAAGTTCAGAATCCAACCTTACAATCAAACTCTGAATTCCAAATGATATGGATTCAGATAATAACTCAATCACTGCACTATACTCGGCAATGTTATTTGTTGTTTGACCAAGGCTTACCCCATGCATGGATACTAACTCGTCAGAGGGTGAATACATAACCCAAGCTGCAGAAGAAATGTTCCGTGTACTACGAAAAGCACCATCAGCAAAACCAATGTAGGTTTGAAGAGACGTCAACATCTGCAATATCAAGAGTAAAACTCAGATAAGCAGGAATAATGATAAAAACACACTCTCTAAACTAGGCACACTTTTCTAATCTAAAACACACCAGCAGTAAAGAAATCTAAACTAACAAAATCTCCACACCACATTTAAGCATAATATCGCTTTAGATAGAGCCCATTTCTAGGTTTATCCAAAGGGACACCGTCAAAATCTATCAACTCATAGGCCCCTTTTGCTAACTTTCGTTTAACAATGTAAGGACCATGCCACATAGGCACAAATTTCCCAGCTCCTAGCTTGTCGTTAGCTTGATCATAAAGTAAAACTAGGTCTCCTTCTGAAAAATTTCGAGGGGTCACACTTCTATCATACTGAGCTTTTATCCTTTTAACATGAGCCTCGTTTGCTATTGCAGCATTTCGTCGATTCTCATCTAATTGGGCTAAGTACAAGAAACGTTTCTCCTCTTCAGACGTAGCTTGAAGTAATTCTACGGCTAATTTTAGTGACGGTATTTCGCATTCAATCGGAAACACAGCTTCCAAACCGTAAACCAGTTGAAAAGGAGTGAAACCCGTTGATGTTTTGACTGAGGTTCGATATGCCCAAAGTGCTGAAAATAACATGGAATGCCAATTCGTCTTGTGAATACCAATGATTCGTTTGATCATGGTGACTAAAACTTTGTTAATGGCTTCAACCAGACCATTGGCTTGCGGATAATATGGAGTGGAACTATCATGGCGCAGGCCAAGTTGGTTTGTCAGTTTAGTCATCATGACATTCCGAAAGTGACTTCCATGATCCGTAATAATAGCTTGGGGAACACCAAACCTAGCAATTATGTGATTAAATACGAATGTTGCAGCAGTATTGCCGTCAGCTGAAAATGTAGGCATCGCCTCGGCCCATTTTGTAAAATAATCTACTGCTAAGATAATATAGGCATGCCCCCCGACCGAGTGAGGGTTACATGTAATAAAATCGATACCCCATTTCGCGAAAGGACCAACAAAAATTATAGGGTGAAGAGGAGCGGGTGGCGCGCGCATTTTTCAATCAAAAATTTGACAGTTGTGGCATTTCCGAACCGCATAAATGCAATCTTTGAACAACGTTGGCCAGAAATAACCTGCACGCAATATCTTTTGGGCCGTGGCATACCCATACATATGACCGCCACATGCTCCAGAATGGCAGTCATTTAACACCTTTTCAGCTTCTTCATGAGTTAGACAACGTCGAAAAACAGAATCCGCTCCACGACGATAAAGTGTATCACCAATGATATTATACTGTTGGGATTGGAAGCGTATTTTCCATCGCTGAGTTCGTGAGATGTCAGGTCGAAAAGATTGGGTTTGGAGATAAACGATAATATCTTTATACCATGGATCAAGTGTACTGATGAGAAACAAAGATTCGTCCGCAATGGACTCTTCTGCCACTGTTTCAGTATCAATAGAGGGGAAATCGCACATCAGTTCTGCAAATACCAAAGATTTCTTTGCCTTGGATTTTTCAAATTCCAAGTCAAATTCCTGCAGGATAACTATCCATTTGGAATATTTTCCCCCTAGCAATTGTTTGGTCAAAATATACATCATAGGGTTGCAATTAGAAATTACTGTGGTTTTACGTAACAAGATGTAATGTCTAAATCATTGGACAGCTTGAACAGCTTCCAAGGCCAATTTCTCCACATGTGTGTATTTGATTTCAGTCGGATGCAGATTCCGACTAAGATAATAAATCACATGTTCATTGTGAGATTCATCTTCCTGAACTAGTACCATTCCAATGGTGGAATGAGAAGCAGCGAGGTACAAAATGTAATCTTGGTTGTAGTTGGGAGGATGCAATAACGGTGCATGGGTCAACGCGTGTTTAAGTGCATCAGAAGATCGATCTGTTGGCAATATGATGCAAAGTGTTATCCTTGATGGCAACCCACCTTGATGAAGATGATGGCAACTTACTTGATGAAGTTGTGCTTGATAGAATATGTTCTTAATGAAGTAAATCTGATGTATCTACAGTGAGTATAGAAGGCAGTGAAGAAAGGAATTCAGATTGTGCTAAATCTATGGTGAAAGAGTATGTCTCAAGGCATACGCGGATCTGTCTAAGGGAAGTCGCGTATGCACGCGGAAAAGAACGTGCAAAGTCACGTATGGGCTAAAGCGCTCTAAAAGTGCAAAACCAGGGGTGACCACCATGTTATTGACCCATTGTATTGGGTAATGATCCACCTAATTGACCCCGTCCAGGAATACCATCGGAAGTAATGTTGTTTTGGTTCATGGTATTGAAAAAAAGGGGGCTCATGGTATTGAAAAAGGATAAACCTATATAAAGAGATGAAATTCATTATGCAAATCATGAGTGTGGGTGCAAGATGTCTGAGCTTGAATGAATACTTCTCTCTGAAGTAGATCTGAATGGAAAGGGTTACACTTGAATGATAAATCTAAGTGTATGATGCACCAATGATGAAGAAGGGGATCTAGATCTGAAATGTGCTTGTATTTGCTAGATCTGTTTATGGAATGATTAGATCCAAGAAGAGGCAAACATCTATCTGAAGTGAAGGGTTAAATCTATGTGAAGTATCTGTTCTGAAGAAATGCAATGACCTAAAATCTCTGAAGAACCATACGCTAGTTCGCCGAAGAGGAAGCGCGTATATACGCGGCTTCGCTGAAAGAAAAGTGCGTATGCGCAATTAAATTGGTTCTATAAGATGTACAGAAGTATACGCTGTTTTGTGTGAATGGAAGCGCGTATATACGCGACATCAGTGAAGTGAAAGCGTGTATGAAAACTAGGGTTTGCTGAAGTCTGTGGTAAGAAATGACTGATCTATTCTGATGTATTGCTGCTATCTGTATTCTACTGTTCTGAGTTGTCTGCATCAGTTTGGTTGTATGATTGAGCTTAAATGTATGAAGAGGGTCCAGTTTGAAAATATGATGAAACGTGGCCTACAAGTATTGTTCTATTGAAGTTGTTGGATCCAGTGTGAAAATTGATGAAACGTGGTCCGAAGGGGTGCTGAGGGTTGTAGCCTTCAGTCAGGGGGTTGTAGCTCCCTTCCAGGAGAGGCTGGTAAACGAGATCAGGGGGTCGTAGCTCCCTTCCAGGAGAGGCTTGTAAACGAGTCAGGGGGTTGGAGCTCCCTTCCAGGAGAGGCTGGTAAACGAGCGCAGGTGGGTGCCTGCGTGCTGGTCAAGTCTGCGCCAGCACATATGTTGTAAGATGTTTTCTCTATAATAAAATATTGAAGGCTGAGCAACTGCAGCGGTGGTTTTCTCCCGACTTGGGTTTCCACCTAAAAATTCTGGTGTTCATGTGTGATGCTTTGTGTGATGGTTTATTCTGTTCTTACTGCACATGTTTACTGTTTATTAAACATCTGATGAATGAATGATGGAATGATTTAAGTGAAGATCTAATAACATAATTAGATATCTGTGTATACGCGAGTTTCATAAAGGGTATCCGCGTATATATGCGAGTCTGTTTCAGGAAAGTAGCGTATGGGTTTTAGAAGCAAGAAAAAGTAAAAGATTTGAATATGCAGTAAATACTGATTCACCCCCCCTCTCAGTATTTTTCCCAACAATTGGTATCAGAGGAGGTTCTTCTGCAGAAGCTTGATCGCTTGAAGAAGATCCGTCGCAATGGGAAGTCAAGAAGGAGTGATGTCTATAAAGCCACCTCTATTCAATGGAAGCAATCTGATATTCTGGAAGGTACGAACAAAAGCATATCTGCAAAGTCTAGGTGCAGATGTATGGGCAATCGTGGAAGAAGGTTATCAATACCCGGCAAGTATTCCTACTGATGCAGCAGAAAGGAAGAAGTATGAAACCAATGCCAAAGCAGTAGTAAATGTCTTGTTAGGAAGCATGTCTGAATCAGAATTTGCTAAAGTGATGCAACTACATTTAGCAAAAGAAATATGGGACAAAATCATTATGAGCTATGAAGGAGATACAAAGGTAAAAAATGCAAAACTCCAAACTCTTAGAATTGAATATGAAAATTTGAAGATGCATAGTGATGAAAGTGTTGCCAGCTTCTTCCTTCGTCTAGATGATGTTGTAAATCGAATGAGAAATTTGGGTGAAACCATAACTGATACTACTCTGGTGGAAAAAGTCTTAAGATCCTTGACTTCAAAATTTGACTCTAAAGTCTCAACTATTGAAGAAAGGCAAGATCTGCAAACTCTTACTATTGTTCAATTACATGGTATTCTGACTGCTTTTGAAATGAGACAAGGAGGTCCTTCTCAAATTAGAGAAGCTGCTTTTAAGGTATCTGCAAGAGGAAAAGAAAAGGAAGTCGTCAAAGAATCCAGCTACATATCCGATGAAGAAGAAGCGAATTTCGTGAGAAAACTCCAAATAGGAACTGGAAGATTCAAAGGTAAGCTTCCTTTCAAATGTTTTGAGTGTGGAAAAATTGGTCATTATGCTGCAAAATGTCCTTATAAAGGAAAAGAAGTAGTAAGAAGGAATAAGAACCGATCTAGCTCTAAGAAAAGTTACTATACTAATGAAGACAGTGATGGGTCATCTGATAGTGAGAAAGAATGTGAAGAAGATCTTAGACTTCTCATGGAATTTGAACAAAAAAGAAGAAAAGGTTACTTTTATGGATGCTCTAGAGGAAAATTATTTTCTTGAAGAAAACAATCAACTCAAACTACGCTTAGAAGATTATAAAATTCTCTTAGAAGAACAAAAGATAATCAGAGAGACCATTGAAAAGAAGCTTGAAGAAGCAAAGAAACATATTGAAAAATTGGAATGTGAAGTGGTAAGTCAAAGAAAAGAAGTTGAGAAAGCAAAGACCTTGAATCTTAGATTTGCTAAAGGATTTGAAACCTTAGATGAGATTATCAAGGTACAACGTTCTCCTCTTATAAAGACAGGTCTTGGATATACCGGAGAATCTTCTCAAGCTTCAGCACCAAACTATCTAAAAGCAGCTACAGGTGGTTTACTACATTCAGCAACTCAGCAAGGGAATAACGGATCTCTACAGGGAAAGCAGGACCATCTCAATTCAAGGAACACTTCCAATGTGAAAATTCAAAGACGCTACACCCAACAGGTAAATTCAAATAGAAGATTCCATGATCGCAGAAATTTCTACTTCAATGGGCAATGTTTCACATGTCACAATTTTGGTCATAAAGTTGTTCAATGTGTTGCATATAAAACCATCATGACAAGAGAAGCAAGAAAGAAAATGTTGGATACTGAACAAAAGAAGAATACCTATAACAACTTTTCTCCTCTTCAAAGTGAAGTTGAATGTACTTATTGCAATAACTTTGGCCATGAAGAATCTGAATGCAAGAACAAGATCCAGCCAAAAGAACATGTTCCCTCAAGCTCTAAAGTGTGGAAAAAGAAAGAACCACCGGTTGAAAATTGTGGGATAGCATTATTTGCAGAAGGTGAAGAAAATCAATGGTACATCGATAGTGGGTGTTCAAGACACATGACAGGTGACAAAAGCAAACTTCTTTCATATAATGCTCTAGAAAAAGAAAAGAAAGTTACTTTTGGAAATGATACTCCTGCTATAATTAAAGGAAAAGGGTCAGTGTTTCTAAAAGAAAAGGTGAAGGCTAAAGATGTCATGTATGTGGATGGATTAAGGCATAATCTATTAAGTGTAAGTCAAATGTGTGATCAAGGAACAGAGGTTGTTTTTAGTTCAAAAGAATGTGTGGTTCGTGATCTTGATACAGGTAAAATTATTATAAAAGGGAAAAGAAATCCAAGCAACCTGTATATACTAAAGGGATACAAAGATCAATGTTACCTAAGCAAATCTTCAAAAAATTGGCTATGGCATAGAAGGTTGGGGCATCTGAGCTTCTCTCAAATCAACAAAGCAAGCAGACTTCAAGCTGTTCATGATCTTCCCAATATTAATCCACCAGAAAATATCATATGCAAATCCTGTCAAATCGGTAAGCAGACCAGAGTACAATTTCATGCCAAAGAAGGATCATCAAGTAAGCCACTTGAACTCATTCATACTGACATATGTGGACCTATGAGGAAAAAGTCACCACGTGGGGAAGAATACGATATCTTATTTATTGATGATTACTCTAGAATGTGTCAGATCGGGTTCATTAAACACAAAGATGAAGCTTTTGAAAAATTTCAGAATTTCAAAGCACTGGTTGAAAATGAATTGGATTTAAAAATCAAGTGTCTTAGATCTGATCGAGGAGGAGAATATACATCAAATGAATTCTTTGAATTTTGTGAACAAAATGGCATAAAAAGACAATTCTCTGTAGCTGGTACTCCACAACAAAATGGTGTTGCAGAAATAATGAATAGAACAATTCAACAAATGGCTAGAGCTATGCTTGATGACTCTGGATCACCTGACACTTTCTGGGCAGAAGCGACTCGTGCAGCAGTAGACATTCACAACAAAGCTCATGTTTGGGTAAACAGTGATAAAACTCCATATGAACTCTGGTATGGAAAATCTCCCACTGTAAAGCATTTTAAAGTTTTTGGAAGCAAATGCTTTATCAAAAATAATGATGAAAAACTTGGCAAGTTTGAACCTAGATCAGATAAAGGAATATTCCTTGGTTACTCATCTTCAAGCAAAGCATACAGATGTTATAATGAAAGGCTTCAAAAGATTTTTGATTGTATTGATGTCGTTATTGATGAGTCTCCTGCAGCTTCTAAAGAAGAAAAACAAACAACAAATGAAGATGATGGTGACTTATTTCCTTCTGCACTAAATGGAAATGATATAGACAGTGGATCCAATGAAGAACCTGAAAATGATCTTTCTAAAAAGGCTCCTTCCAGATATGTTCAAAAGAATCATCCTGAATCTCAAATCTTGGGAGACAAGGAATCAGGTGTACGAACAAGGAGAACTCTTGTGGGATCTTCTAGTCATATGGCACTTCTATCCACAATTGAACCACTCAATGTCAATCAAGCTTGCAGAGATGAATGTTGGAGGCAAGCCATGGATGAAGAACTTGTTCAAATTGAAAAAAATGACACTTGGGATTTGGTACCAAGACCTCATGATAAAAATGTCATTGGAACTAAATGGATTTTCAAGAACAAGTTAAATGAGAATGGGGATGTTGTAAGAAACAAAGCTAGACTGGTTTGCAAAGGGTATACTCAACACGAAGGTATAGACTTTGAAGAAACTTTTGCTCCTGTAGCTAGACTTGAAGCCATCAGAATGTTTCTTGCCTTTTCAAGTTATCAACAAATCAAAGTTTATCAAATGGATGTTAAATCTGCTTTTCTTAATGGTGATCTAGAAGAAGAAGTATATATAGAACAACCGGAAGGTTTCATTTTGGGAAATGATGCAAATCTTGTTGTAGACTTAAAGAATATATGGTCTCAAAACAAGCTCCAAGGGCTTGGTATTAGCAATCTTGACAAATATCTTCATCAACAAGGATTTTCAAAAGGTCTGCTGATAGAGCAACTTATACACAAAAGTTGAAAATGATAAACTATTGATTGTGGTTGTATATGTTGATGATATCATTTTGGGGAGTAAAGAGAGAGAGAAGAAGTCTTTGAGTCAAAAATTTGCTTAAATGTGCGACGAAAATTTGAAATGTCTTTACTTAGAGAACTAACACTTGGGGAACTAACATTCTTTCTTGGCTTATAAGTGCATCAAACTGCAGATGGTATATTCCTATCACAAGAAAAATATCTTAAGAAAATTCTGAAGAAGTATGGCATGGAAGAATGCAAACCTATAAGTACATCAATGATAACCGGATGCAATCTCAGTTCTCATGATGATTCTCCCACGGTAAATCAACCAGAATACAGATCAATGATAGGAAGTCTACTTTATCTCACTGGGACTAGACCAGACATTATGCATGCAGTTGGGATTGTTGGACGATTCCAAGCTAATCCAAAAGAGTCTCACCTTCAGGCTGTCAAAATAATATTCAAATATCTTCAAGGAACTCAAGACTTTGGTCTGTGGTATCCAAAGAATGCTGATCTTACTCTTCATGCTTACACTGATGCAGATTGGGCTGGAAGTGTTGATGATCGGAAAAGCACTAGTGGTGGTGCATTCTATATGGGACCCCGGTTAGTATCTTGGTTCAGCAAGAAGCAAAATTATATTGCCTTATCTACAGCAGAAGCAGAATATGTGGTTGCCGCATCTTGTTGCACTCAACTCCTTTGGATGATGCAAACCTTACAAGATTTTCAAATCAAATGTACTCCTTCTGTCCCCATTAAGTGTGACAATACAAGTGCCATCAGTATTTCAAAGAATCCTGTTATGCATTCAAAGACCAAGCACATTCCCATCAAGTATCACTTCTTGCGTGAACAAGTGCTTGAGAAAAAGGTGAAGTTGGAGTATGTTCCCTCCAAAGAACAAATTGCTGATATCTTTACCAAACCTCTGCCCAGGGAAGCGTTCGAGTATCTAAGACAGAAGCTGGGAGTGTTCTCTGCCAGTCAAAAGAACAAATCTACATAAATTTAGAATATGGCAGTGGATACGCGGGTTTCATGAAACACAGTCGCGTATATACGCGAGTTCCTGCACAGAAAACCGCGTATGTCTGATTGCTGACAATTTTCTGCTTGGAGTCAGCTCTCTTCAGCACAGCTGCAGTGCTGTTTGGTATCTCTGATACTGTTTGGTATATCTGGTGGTGTTCCAGTTCTCATAATTCTTTTCTCATGTTTTGATAACGATGCCTTGATGATTTGTTGGTGAAAGTGTTCAGGATGCACAAACTAAGGGGGAGCCTTAGTCATATGGAAAGGATGCTTGGATGCACAGATTCAGGGGGAGCTTTAGCGTTGCTGAGTATAATGCATTATTGGCATTATGATGATTCTGAAATATGTTCTCCTTCTTGAGGACTTTCTGGTGCTGGTTATGAAAAGTCACATTTGTAATTTGATGAAAAGGTCTTGTTAAGACCCATGATGTAAGATTGTAATATTCAGTCTTGTAAGGACTTGTCGAATTTGTAAACCCACTTGGTTGGGTAGTTGAGTCTCATATGTAAATCCACCTGGATGGTGTTGAGTCTCAAAAGTGTTCTCCATATTCATACATATTTCCATTATGTCATAATCATTTAGCTCTTATTTCATAACCATTTGACCTAAAACCCTACATCAAGTAACCATTTTCATAAATATATGGGTTAGGATCCTTGTTTTCCAAAGTTATTTATTTTATGTATTTTAAGTGAATTTATGATTAGAAACTAGAAAATTAACATAGTTTCATATATCTATATATGTGTTATGAGTTTTGTGACATGTGTAGGTCAAAAGGAGACTTCTATAAGACCCTTATGTGGCACTCTAAAGCCAAATTCGAATTTGGTTGGAGAAGATTATGGGATTAAGAGGATATGTGTCTCACTTCCTTGTTGTATTGAAACTCTAAGAGGATATGTGTCTCATTCCTCAAGTTGTGTTAAAACTCTAGAAAGACATGTGTCTTATCATTTCCTATTTTGATTGTGACTCTAGAGATGGAGGGAGAGATTCATGGACTCCCATTAATGAGATGTCTCCTCATATTTTGTATAAATAGGAGAAGCTTTCTCCTATCATAGGTAATGAGAAAGTAATGAGGAAGTAGATTTGTAACAAAGTTCAAGATGGAATGTGATGTAGATTTATGAGTTTTTGAATAAAGAAGCTTAGTTCTTTGATGCTATTGTGATCTTATCTTTAAGGAGCTGAAGGACTTCACCAAATTGGTAGCAGAGGGCCCCTGCTATCCAAGGAGGCTTTTTACATGTTTTCTAGATAAGTTGCTTTCAATTCTGTTTTGTCATATTTCCTTACTTAGATTGCTTTATGCAATCATAGCTTTTAGCATAATTTTTCATGGCAGCCCGGGCATTTGCATATCTTTTGACTAATGACATGGAATCAATATTGTTCTGCTGTTAATTTATTTTTTTCTTAGTTTTTGTTTAATTCCGGTATTGCTTTGTTTATTTCAGTCTTGCACATTTGCTTCAGTAGTTAGATTTAGATATATTAAATTTCTCATGTCATTTTCAGTTACCTCCGAAAGCCACAGCTGGACTGATGGTGAGGGATTGAAGTATGAGTGTGTAGTTTGATATTAGTTTACTTTCTGCAAATTAGATATATTAAATTGCTCATGACATCTTCAGTTACCTCCGAAAGCCACAGCTGGACTGATGGTGAGGGATTGAATTATGAATGTGTGGTTTGATATTAGTTTACTTTCTGCAAGTTAGATATCAGTTACTCAAGTTGTTTATGGTTACTTCAGAAAATCATAGCTGGACTAATGATGAGGGATCAGAAGACAAGTTGATGTAATTTGATTTAGATTTACTTTATTGCAACTTTTGGATTTCTTTCAGCATAGTTTCTTTTGTGTTTAGACAGCGGCAAGAATAGTTTGGTTTCATGCTCACTAGTTCACTGTTTTGATTTATTAGATTAGCAGCACCTTTTTCATTTCAGTAGCACATTTTCATTTCCTTTCAAGTTTTGTCATTGTATGTTTCAAATTCCTTTTTCAGTTTCAATTTGGTAAATCATTATAAAGGACATCATTGCCTTGAATATCCATAACCATACTTGTCTTTTAGAATTTCATAAAAATCCAAAAACGACAAAAAGTAAGAGATAGGTTATCTTGCACATATAGTGCACCACACTTCGTCAGCTTACAAATCCCTGGTTGATAATTTATGTTAGCAATTTAGGACACACTAAATTGACCAAACAGATGGATCTTTGATGTAAGTATGAGTCATTGGTGATAGGAAGTTCATAGAGTCATGTACTTCATTAAAAACTTATGCTTGAAAATTCAGCATGAACTCAGGGGGAGAGTATGTTGGTTTTGGTCCGCCCTTTTCCCTTGATGTCAAAGGGGGAGAATGACAAGGTGTTTGAATGGTGTCAAAATTGGAGAGAGTGACATGGTGTCATTGTATTCTTAATGTACCTATCTGTTGTGGTAACCAAACACCATTGTGGTTGCCATCAAGTCCAAAGGGGGAGATTGTTGGCAATATGATGCAAAGTGTTGTCCTTGATGGCAACCCACCTTGATGAAGATGATGGAAACTTACTTGATGAAGTTTTGCTTGATAGAATATGTTCTTAATGAAGTAAATCTGATGTATCTACAGTGAGTACATAAGGCAGTGAAGAAAGGAATTCAGATTGTGCTAAATCTATGGTGAAAGAGTATGTCTCAAGGCATACGCGGATCTGTCTAAGGGAAGTCGCGTATGCACGCGGAAAAGAACGTGCAAAGTCGCGTATGGGCTAAAGCGCTCTAAAAGTGCAAAACCAGGGGTGACCACCATGGTATTCACCCATTGTATTGGGTAATGATTCGTCTATGTGACCCCGTCCAGGAATACCATCGGAAGTAATATTGTTTTGCCTCATGGTATTGAAAAAGGGGCCCATGGTATTGAAGGCTCATGGTATTGAAAAAAGGGGCCTGTGGTATTGAAAAAGGATAAACCTATATAAGGAGAAGAAATTCATTGTGCAAATCATGAGTGTGGGTGCAAGATGTCTGAGCTTGAATGAATACTTCTCTCTGAAGTAGATCTGAATGAAAGGGTTACACTTGAATGATAAATCTGAGTGTATGATGCACCAATGATGAAGAAGGGGATCTAGATCTAAAATGTGCTTGTATTTGCTAGATCTGTTTATGGAATGATTAGATCCAAGAAGAGGCGAACATCTGTCTGAAGTGAAGGGTTAAATCTGTGTGAAGTATCTGTTCTGAAGAAATGCAATGACCTAAAATCTCTGATGAACCATACGCTAGTTCGCCGAAGACGAAGCGCGTATATACGCGGCTTCGCTGAAAGAAAAGCACGTATGCGCAATTAAATTGGTTCTATAATATGTACAGAAGTATACACTGTTTTGTGTGAATGGAAGCACGTATATACGCGACATCAGTGAAGTGAAAGCGCGTATGCAAACTAGGGTTTGCTGAAGTCTGTGGTAAGAAATGACTGATCTATTCTGTTGTATTGCTGCTATCTGTATTCTACTATTCTGAGTTGTCTGCATCAGTTTGGTTGTATGATTGAGCTTAAATGTATGAAGAGGGTCCAGTCTGAAAATATGATGAAACGTGGCCTGCAAGTGGTGTCCTAGTGGAAGCTTTGGATCCAGTGTGAAAATTGATGAAACGTGGTCCATAGAGGTGCTGAGGGTTGTAGCCTTCAGTCAGGGGGTCGTAGCTCCCTTCCAGGAGAGGCTGGTAAACGAGATCAGGGGGTCGTAGCTCCCTTCCAGGAGAGGCTGGTAAACGAGTCGGGGGGTTGGAGCTCCCTTCCAGGAGAGGCTGGTAAACGAGCGCAGGTGGGTGCCTGCGTGCTGGTCAAGTCTGCGCCAGCACATATGTTGTAAGATATTTTCTCTATAATAAAATATTGAAGGCTGAGCAACTGCAGCGGTGGTTTTCTCCCGACTTGGGTTTCCACCTAAAAATCCTGGTGTTCATGTGTGATGCTTTGTGTGATGGTTTATTCTGTTCTTACTGCACATGTTTACTATTTAATGAATATCTGATGAATAAATGATGGAATGGTTTAAGTGAAGAATTAATGACATAATTAGTTCTCTGTATATACGCGAGTTTAATAAAGGGTATCCGCGTATATACGCGAGTCTTCTTTAGGAAAGTAGCGTATGGGTTTTGAAGTAAAGAAAAATAAAAAGTTTTGAATATGCTGTAAATACTTATTCACCCCCCCTCTCAGTATTTTTCCCAACACGATCAGCGATCTCGTCCCAAAAGAACGGAACGTTCTGTTTCAACAACCGGGTAAAACCCTTTGTAAGCTCGGCATAGTTAGGAATAAATCTACGTAAAAATTTTGCTTTCCCTTGCAAACTTTGGAGTTGGCGTAAATTCGAAGGAGGAGGCAATTTAACAATGGCTTCGACCTTCGATGGATTGACGCGAATGCCTACTTTCGAGACAACAAATCCCATTAATCGACCCGATTCTACGCAGAAAACACATTTATGCGGATTCAGCCTTATCCGATAATGCCTACATCTCATAAAAATTGCTCGTAAATGAGTGAGATGGTCAGCCCTACGTAATGAATGAGCAGGTAAATCATCGAGATATGGCTGGACAATGTGCTTAATGTCATGAAATGCATAAGACTTAGCCCTTTGAAAAGTTGCTCCAGCGTTCTTTAATCCAAAAGGTAGTTTACAATAAGAAAACATTCCCCATGGACAAATAAAAGCTGTTTTGGGTTGATTTGCAGGGAGTATGTTTATTTGATTGTAGCCGAAAAATCCATCCATGAAGGAAAAAAATTCACTGCCAGCACAATCATCGATTATTTGATCGATATAGGGAGTTGGATAATTATCTTTTGGACACGCTCGATTAATATCCCTATAATCGATACATACTCTTATCGTTCCTTGTTTTTAGTCACAGGAACAATATTCGATACCCAATCTGTTAAGGGAATTGGATAAATGAATCCTACGCGAAGTAATTTTTCAACTTCTGCTTTTATAGCAGCATCTTTTCTAGGATGAATTTGACGTAATCGTTGACGAACAGGTTTAGCATCCGGGTAAGTCTTAATTTCATGAACAACGATCGATGGATCAATTCCTGGCATTTCTTCATAAGACCAGGCAAACACGTCACGGAATTCTTGAAATAGGGCTTTATAAGTCTGAATTTCTTCATCTATACAACAAGCACCTATATGAATGTTTTCAATTATTCCTAGTTTTACTGAAATGTCAATTGGAACCGTTCTAGATATATTTTCCAAATTTAACTCAGAATCAGGATTTTGCAATGGATTCTGAGGTTCCTTGACATATTCAGTAGTAAAAATTGAAGCGAAATCATCTTCAAAATGATCTAATTCAGGTAAAAATGAAGATCGGTGATGTAGATCTTCCCATCGTAAATCATCAACAGACAAAAACTCACGAATTTGCTCATCTGTATGAGCAAGTTCAGGAAATGTCATTGTAAATGAACTAGATATAGAAAGTGATTCCTCTTGGATCCCATTCATTGGATCAATTTCGGTTGAAGAGGGGTCGGAAAATGACTGTACAACCTGGTACGCAATTTCAAATGGACTCAAGGGCATCATGCCATCAAATGAATCAATCTCGGATTCGGAAGGTACGATCCAAGGATCATCAAACATAACAGTGTCTGACGAAATCATGTGAATATTTGCAGTAGAAGGCAATACGTTAGGAGGAGGAAAGGAAAAATTTCCTAGTAAACCAGAATCTTTAATCAAACCCACTCCAACATCCTTATAAGGGATAGTCGTTTTACCAACATGCTGGATTGTTTCTGTAGAGGCTGGGTCAGACGAGAAATAAGTTAACTGATCTATTGTCACGATCTTTCCTTGATATGGAAATTTTATGAGTCGAAAGACCGAAGAGACAACAACAGTCATAGCATAAGACCAACTACGACCCAGTAGAAGGTTGTAATCTAGAGGGGCATCAACCACCTCCACATCTAGATTAACGATTTTCCCTTCAACCCCTATGGGTAAATCCTGCAAAATACCATAAGGTTGAAAACCTCGACCATCAAAAGCTTTTAGAATCGTCAGAGATTGGTTAAGTGTGGGAGAACCAAGAGATTTCCAACACTGAATCGACATAATACACGTTGAAGCTCCCTCATCAATCACAGTCCGAAAAATAGGTCTGTTTTTTACTAACACTGGAATCTGGAAAGCCATTTGGTGAGGAAGACGTGGTGTACTAGTTTCTAAATCGAAGATTATAAGGTTATAATCCTGAACATCAACAGCTCCTATGGCAGACAATAACAATTTACGCTGTGCTGGACACGACTGCAGCACTTCCAAAGCCGACATTGCTGAAGGAGAAATTGCTAAATCTTCAACAATGTTGTAATTCTGAGCAGCTCTCGCATGTGGATTGAAAGCTGATTTACGAAGAACACCTTTAGCAGGCGGTTTGATTATTAAGTCTGGATTTTGTTTCTCGATCTGTAGCGGACCAGAAACAGGAGGAGGTGTAGTTGATGCGTTTGCATTAGAAGATTCTGCTTCTTTACCATCAACAAGATTCTTACTACCGTAATCTTGCGATCGCATCGCAATCCTTACATGAGACATCATCATAATAGGTTCTTCAAAAGTAGTCGAGGTAGAACCAACCATCTTACTATCTTGAATTGGAAAAGGATCCTTCAAGACAGCAGGTTGTTGTGATCCTTTAACGAATTTCGTAACTTCGGCTCGATATGGACATTCTTTCATGAAATGATCTTGTTCACAAATGAAACAAGGATAGCGAGGTTTAAGTTTTTCGTCATTGGATTCATCTTTATCAGTTTTCTCTTTCGAATTCTTTTTGTTTTTGTTCTTCCCTTTCTTTTTACCACCAGATTTCGATTTGGTCGTAGATGTCTCTACGACGTGAATATCGGCAGAAACTTTGGGGGAAGATTCTCCTTTCGAGGAATCATGTAAAGTTATAATAGGAGAAGAATTCTTTGAAGATTTCTTCTTACTTTTAGAATTGACTGTACCAATCATACCGTCAGCGGCATGAGACCCTGAAGGAGTAGCAGCTATTTGACCTTGTTTTGGAAGGTATAGAATTTTTTCATGTAAAGTACCTGACTGTGTATATACGAGGTCAAGGTACTGAGCTTGGGCAATTACTTGCTCTTCAGTAACAACACCAGCCTTAGCTACATCTTCAGTGATCTTGGGTAACAATGATTTAACAAACCATTTTGCCAAAATTTGATCCGGAATATAAACTTTCACCAAACGTCTCCTACGTCGCCATTCATGGATATGATCAGAAATATACGTAGACGTGGATTGTTTCAGCGAAGTTAATAATTCTGTGCCATTGTCGTATCTGACTGGAAATTGAAAATGAGTCAAGAAGGCAGTTGCTAACTGACTAAAGTTATGAAACGAGCCTCGTGGTAACTCAATGTACCATTTGGCTGCAAGACCTATACGAGTCCTTTGGAAAAGACGTAAACGAATCGAATCATCAATGATTGAATTAGATGCACACCAAAGGTGATAAGTCATAACATGATTTGATGGATCCTCTCCTGACTTACCTTCGAATTTTGGTATATCACTGGGCAACTTATGAGGCATTGGCGGCCAATTCTGATAATAAAAAATGGGATCATTTGTAAGGCGCGTCAAATCAGGTAAGTCCAAAGTTGCGATAAACGGTAATTGACGGTTAGGGTCGCGAAAACCTTGAGAAGCCAAAGCAGATCCAGGAGGTGGATACCCAGGATAACTAGGAATTGGATTTGCATTAGGTATTGTGTAACCTCCCGGAAAACCAGGATGAACCGGACCATACTGAGGTTGTTGATAAGTATAACCGGGGTACGGTTGATACTGATAGCTTGGATTCTATACATAGGGACCAAATTGTGGCTGTCCTTGGTACGGTTGATACATAAATTGAGGTTGACTTGTAACAACTGTACTTGTACCGGTTTGTCCTATAGGTATCTGAACCGAAGTCTAAACTAAAGGTCCTAACTGAGGTACAGAGACTTGAGGGATTTGCACGGATACAGGGGTAGCCGAACTCGGGGCTACAGATACTCCAGAAATAGGTGTGACAGGTTGAACAGACGTTGCAGTAGTTGTAGCAGTTTGAGGCGGAGTCTGAGGTGTACTAGGCCCAGTCTGCTAAACTGAACTAGGTGCAGGAGTTTGAATAGCTGGCTGAACAGGTTGCTGGGTTGAACTAGAAACCAATGGCTGGCCAGGTTGATAAGGCAACTGCACATTAGGCTGTAAAGGCTGTTGATATTGGGACGGATCCCACACCATCATTCCGGGGTATTGTCCCGTAGAAGGTTGAACATAAGGACCATAACCTGGTTGAACGTAGGGTTGATAATTAAGAGGTAAATTTCCGGCTCCTTGAATAGATGGTTGACCAGAAGGCTGTTGGTAACCTTGAATTGGGTACTGACCTTGAGGTTGATAACCCTGAGGCGCGTACTGAGGCTGGGGTTGATAAGGACCCTGAGGAGCATATTGAGCTTGGGGTTGACCTTGAGGTATGTACTGTCCTTGACGTTGATACCCTTGAGGTATGTACTATCCTTGGGGTTGCCCCCCAAAATAATATGATTCCACAGTTTGTCCTGGGAAAAAACTACCTTGAGGTTGAGCCGTAGGTGGTAATTGACTACCTGAAGGTTGTCCTCTAGGTGGTAATTGAGTTCCCTAAGGTTGCCCCCCAGGCGGTAACTGAGTTCCCTGAGGTTGCCCCCCAGAAGGAAACTGACTGCCTTGAGTTTGAGGATTTGGAATATTACCAGACATTATAAAGATTTGATCTGCGTTCGACGTTTCAATATTAAATTCGTTAAGACCAAATGATAACATGTTTTGAATTGGTCAAGGAGCTGCTCCCGAGAAAGTACCAGATAGAGACTGATATCTCGAAGGAACAGAAGGACCACCGTGTAAAAATGATTCCGGTGTTTGAGAAAACATGGATGACTCTCCTGCCATAAAGGATGGCGGATAATAACCTCTGGGTGTAGGATGAAATGGAATTCGAGGTGGATAAAAAGCAAGACCCGGATTCTCTAAAAAGTTCGTTAAAGAGAGATACCAAGGATCAGTTCGAATGGGGCTGTAGAAAATAGATTCACGCTCCAGAGTGTCAAGGTTGACCTTTGTTCATTAGGTTATGGTTTTTACTCCTTTTCCCATAGGTATCCAGCTTGGCGTGGTTTTTGTCTAGACAGTCGCACCGATTGGCACAGGTTGCTCTTTTAGCACTTGCGCCAACCCCTGTATGGCGTGGATTACAACATTACAGTCGCGCCAACACCTGTAGGTTTTGCTTTCACCTCCTTAATGAATGTTTTGGTCATTTTTTCTTGATTCTAGGTCATTTTTGGGTGTGATTAAGCCTTTGAGACTGTGTTGACTACCATAGACTCGTTTCCTTCAGTATTTTGTCCATTTTCTTGTCGGTATCATTTAAGACCTTAGGGTTTTTAGGTGTTCTTGCACACCGAGCCTTCTGTTCGAGAACAAGTCTCTTTGATTGTTATCAGTCTTGTTTCGGGTCATTAGACTGAGTTTTTCTTAATCCTTTTGTTTTTTTGATTGCACGATCTTTTAGTTTTTTCGATTAGTCCTTCTTCTTCAATACTTTGAGCATCAATTACTTTGCTTGTTTGGGTCACTTTTGGAAACTCTATTTTTAGAGTGAAATTTTGCTCCATCAGCTTGCGTGTTTTTGTGTCTGTTTCACTTTGGTTGAGTCATTCAATTTCAAAACCCTACATTCGCAAAACTCAAACTAGTGTTTATTTTGTTTTCCATTGAATTAGTATGTTGTGTGCTTTATTTCATTGAAAAATAAATAAAAAAATATCTTTGCATTCTTTTGTTGCATCGAAAGTGAAACATTCCTTTACATAAATAGCATTTGTTAATCTAGGAAGGAATTTCGTTTTCGATTGATTTCATTAGAGGCATTAGAAATTTATTCGCCTTGCTTGCTTGTTTGAAATATTTCTATCCTTCTTATAACTAGCATTCATTGAATTGAAATGATGTTCATTTGCATATAGCTTGCATTTAGGAAGTTGAGCTCCAAATTCGATAGGGCCTGAAAATTGAAACATAATCCAAGATCAAATTTAAAATTTACTCAATGAACCTAAGGAAACATTGAAACCTAACAAAACATTTCTAGTGGGCTAGGCTAGAGACGTGTTCCGGCGTCTTAAAACCTACTAGTTGTCGCTCGCCTTTTGGCTTCAGACAACGCTAGTACGAACTTGTGATCCCCGTACCGTCGCGTATGTTAGGGTCCCATGATTTGGCTGATTGGAAAGCCAAGTGACAGGGTAACATCAAACCAATATTTGGAGCCCAAGGACCTAGCCTTCCTGGACTCAGAGAGGGCTCCCTCTATTTGTGTAAGGGATATCTATGTGTTTTCTTCTCGTGTTTCTGATTTTAGGTTAGTTATGAAGTGGGTTTTTGGTTTTGTTTTTAGGTTTGTGAGGGATGAAGTGATCAAAGACTAAGATAGGTAAAAAGATGTCAGATCAACTTGGATATGGGGTCGAAAAGGTCAAGAAAGCTCTAGATGGTGATACAAGGTATGTTGAAGGGCTGATTTGATCAAGGTAAAATGAAATGGGATGGACACTAAGTTTGTGAAGAACAAAGGATTTCAAACATAAATAGTTTAATAGCTGACATAAACATGGTAGGGCTAACCATTAATCATGAGAGATGTAACTATAAACTGATAAATGCGTAGAAATAAACATTCAAGAAATACATAGAGATATATGACTCTCTAACTTTAGGAAATTGCTATCAGACTTTGGGGAAAGACAATTAAGGCAAACAAATAACTCAAACTACTATAAGGAAATGCCTAGACATAGTATTTCAAGCTATCGGGCACTTTGAAGTAAGATTGCATAGTTTCAGGCAAAGGGAAAGATCAGTACAAGACCTCCTTGGTTCAACTAAGACAATCAAACAATCAAAGAAAGGTTTCAGATGTGGAGATATGACTAGCCATGAGTAAGAAGGGCATACCGTGAATCATACTTAGCATGCATAAAACCATAAATGAAACAAGCAAACAATTTCTTCAGTTATCAAAGAGCAATGAAGGATTCTTTGATGTGACTAAGAAGGAAGAAAACATAGAAGCTATAAAGAAACAGGAAATCTGAGGTGCCTCCAAGGGCATGTCTCAAATCTATTCTCTACTGTCTTATAGCAAGCAAGAGCATGAAATATGAATGAAAACTAAGAAGCACAACAGAGAGGGACACTATACCATTTTACCAAGTCAAGGAATCCAACAACAATCCTCTTTCATCATCCAAAAACATTCAAGAAACTATCCAATGCATGAGACAAGTGTTTCTTCCAAGCTTGTATAACCATATATTGCTCTATTCGTCAAGTTCAACCTTGTTTACAATGAAATTTATTGGAATATATAGGCCAAGATGAGGGAATGTTGTTTAGATTAATCCGTCTTGCGGAAAAGACCGATCTCTCCAGTACTAAAAGTAACTAGCAACAAACAGCCATTTATACTAATCTCTCTCTAAGCATACAAGATTCATAAAAATGCTATATAGGTGTAAGGCCTACCTTATGTCCAGCGCTTTCTTGATCTCGTTGAAGTCCCTCGTGCACTGAAGGAGTGTTCTTTGATAAATCTGCAGTCACAAAAAAGCAAAAAGATTACATAGCATCTGTATAGACATTATTATAAACCATACTCATCATAATGATCAAGGAATTTATGAAATAAACCATGAATAGACAGTTTAATGAGAGAAATGAGTATATTTGTATTAACTTAAAATAAAAGAAAACCTTTACAACATGTGCCTTGATGTCGTGCAGGTCGTCCCGGGGTCCGAAACAGGAATCTCTTCTAATTTGACAAGCATTGCACTCTTTGAACCAATATAAAATAAAGGTAAGTGATTTAACCTCACAGAAAGTCTTAGTTAACTGAGTATGAATCTCAACAGCATTTAAACTCAAATATCTTAAAGCTTGAACTCCCTTTGAGGCTACCCATGGCCTCTTTTTATAGTGGAAAAGAGGAGGTTTTCTGTTCCAAATATGAAGGGATAGAATCCTCCTTCAAAGGGATTAGCTCCCTACATCAAGGGGTTAGCTCCATCAAGTGAGGGATGCATGAACCTTATCAAAGCGTATCCATTCCCGAAAATTCCCATCTAGAATCTTCTAGAATTCATCTAAAATCAAATTTTTATCTTTACTTTCTCGCCTTTTTGAGTTTTACAGAGGTCCGCACCCATAACACAAAGAACGTGCGGTAGGGTTCCGCAGGAGATCTGAACTTTAGGTGCGGGACCGTCGGAAATGAATAGAGAAAGTGTGATACCAATGTTTAGGGGATTTTTAGGAACTTTTCTCTGATTTTGAAAGCTTGACATGAGGAACTAATATGTTAGACTTGCAAAAGGAGGAAGTATGAGTAATAATGAGCTCATACTCATAGCAAAATGTCAGGATGACAGTTTTTAGTGTAACAAATTGCCCCCTAAAGTGCAAAGTCTGGAATAGATGAAGCTTAATTCTGTCATATATGAAGAGTGCAGTACTTTATCATTTCAAAGATCATCCTGTGGACACCACAGTCGGAACCTGTAAAAACATTCAATGCAAAATATATACATATATATGTCATCACTGAGGTAGGCATTCCCATACTCAGATTAAAACTAACTAGAAACTAACTCAAAGCGTTCTGATACAGGAATGATTTTAATATTACATCAATAGTGTAGACACAGCATGGGCACAGCCATCTGTAATGAATAGTCTACTGTATAATAATAAAACTCCTCGCAGCCTGGATGGTGGAAACTAGATCTAGGGTCTTGATTTCCGCATCTCGAACTAGTACAATTCTATCCATGTGAATAAATGTGTTGAAGTCGAACATGGTAGAAACCACTTGATTACCAGTCAATGATGTGAACTGTTAACAAGTGTGAGAGAAACCACCAGTAATGTAAATGGCTCTCAAAGTACCCAGTACAATCCATGAAATGTGAATGAATGAGCTGAAGTCGAACATCTCACGGAATCATTCGATCGAAGGTCAATGATGCAACCTGTCGTCGAAGGCGAGAAACCTGCCATTGAGGCATGCAGATTTCAAGGTACTGACGATTTCTGGATCAACTTCCTAGATAATGAGCTGTCGTCGATAGAAAGTGATCCATCGTAGGCAAGCCCACAACACGAAATCATAGATCAAGTTTTGAAGAAATATATTGGCAAGGACTGACTCAGGGATGGTCAAAATGGAAGACAAATATTTTGCAGATGAATGGTTTGTTTGAACTGTCCTCTTGAACACATAACGACATTGCAGATGGCTTGGTGACAATTGACCCAAATCTAATACCCAGAAACCGGTTGAAGACTTTCAATATGGTTTGATTAACTATTAGGCAAAGGATTTCCCAACCCAGGTGAACAAAAGTTTCGTGTTCAAGAGTGGTTAACGGCTTTTCGAATAATCAAAATACAACAAACAGGTTCATTTTCCTCTCTTTTCCCCCACCATTTCTGGCAAGTACCTCTTTATTTTTGACAAGCTTGAGGAGGATAACATTTTCTTGTTTATAAGCTCATCCTTCGGATGAGTCCAACTTAGTTTAAGATTCGAACCCTAAGAAGGAGTGGTTCGTTCATGTTTAAAATTGAACAGGTCCTTTACTGTTAAATTTTAACGAGTCCAGTATAGGAGAAACTCGGTGTTTTTCAATTTTAGGGAGTCAGAAGAAAAAACTTAAGAAAACTCCGTGGGTGTACTTTTTCGTAAATTTAGTCTCTCGAGCCCGAAAAAGGATAAAATAATGCGGGAGAGAACTCTATTGACCGTAATTAGTCAATGTATACCTTTTTCGTAAATAGTCCATTTCAGTCCGGAAAAGGGGTAAACTTATACTGAAAGGACGATCATTCATTTACTTTAACGAGTTCGAATAATCAAGTGCTCGAAAATCTTTTCATATTTAGAGAGTCTATAAAGGGCTTAAAAAAGGACTCCAGGATTTTGCTTTTTCGTAAATTTTTTGAAAGAGTCCGAAAAAGTGATAAAAGTATGCTCTTTGTTGAAAAATGATCAATTCTCCTGAGAAATCCAATTTCTGTACAAAAACTTGAAACATTACACATACCTGTTTAAGATAAGTAAAAATGCTTTCAAAAATACCCTTTTTAAAGTAAAAAATAAACAAATTTAAAATTCATCTATTCGAAAAAACTTATAAAAAGGACTTTTTCAATTTCATTTTTACCGTTCAATTTCAGAGTGAAAAGTAAAAAGCTTTTGGGTAAGAAAGTTCCTGTGAATATTCTGGAAAATCCGTCCGTTGAAATCGAGAACCGTCAGTCCCAGGTAATCCACGACCTCTTAATCTTATTTTTCATCCGTTTCAAATTCATTTTTAGGCTTTATTTTGTATTTTTTAGGGCAAAAAAATGGTTTAAAAGTTCGCCCGCGGGGTCCGCAGGTGCGACACACGTTACTTGCGGACCCCGACTTTTTTCTATAAGGAAAAAGTCGTGGGTTCCACACCCGATACACAGTACACGTGCATATCTACGCACTGTTTACAAAGCGTAGGTGCGGTACCCGCGCGGTTGAATTTAAAACACTTATTTCTTATTTGTTTCCCAAAAAATTTCAAATAAGATTGTTCTAACTTGCCTTTTTATGCATTGTAGGATTGACAAGATGCTGATTTGGAGAGAACGTGAGCACGAGGAAGTGGATGAAGCCGCAATACTCCATTTGCCCACACAACAGGCATTAAGAGGATGTGGCTTGTACAAATTTTGGGCCATCTCAGGCATGAGGGCACAAGTAGAACTCCTGACATGGTAGGTGAACAGATGGAATGTGCAGGACCAGTGCTTCTTTATTGGTGGCCACCAGCTCGAAATTGAGCTGGAGGATATATATTTTTTGACTGGTTTGTCCAAGAGGGGCGAACTAGTTTCTTTATTTGGGACTAGGGCAGGTGGCCAGTCTGTCTCTAGTCTTCAACTAGAATTCTGCAATGACCAGGCAAATCCACGGGACAAACGGATTGATATAAAACACATCATCCGTCCTGAATTGAAAGTTATTGCTTTTACTGTTACCAAACTGTGTGGGAGTGCTGCGCTGCATGTAGCTACCCGTTCCCAAATGCATATTGCCGTGGACTGTTTTCGCGGCACCATCTTTAACTGGTGTGAAGCTGTGTTGGCTAATGTAAAAGGCCAAATAACCAGAGCAAAAAATGGGAAACTGAAAAAATTTGGATACAGATCCATCGTTGTTTCTTTTGCTCTAGAGAGGATCCCTATGTTAGCTCCACAGAGTATTGCTGTTGATGCCGGTCGAATTCGAGAACCGAGGATGGTTCATTGGTCCGCATTGATGGCTCATCATGCTATCAAGGGTAGTGAGATTGTCCGATTTCCTCTTTCATATTTTCGTTGGCTGGATCGCCAACTTTTTGTGATAGAGGACTTTCCATATGCCGGGATAGATTTCCGCGGGGACCGAGAGATGGCTCTCCCAGCAGGGGAACAGTGGGATGACTCAGGTAAAATCATTTTTCAACATTTGCTAAATTCTAATTTTTTATTTTTTATCGTCTTGAAAACTAATAATCAAAAGTTTTTTGAATACAGTTGTGGGTCCACAGCGACCAGCCCATCTCCAACCTTACGAGAGAAGACAACCAGTTGCAGCCGCACTAGCTCCAGCAGGCCAATCAGCGGAGATTTTGACTGATTTAGAGCATCATCTAGAGCGTTTGACTCTAGATATTCCAGAGACGAGCATAGATGACATTCCATTCAGGTTGCAGAGATATGTGATTGGAGTTCTAGGACCTTTTAGGAGGTTCCTATGTAGGGTACCTCGGGCAGTGGTTTCTTATCGTGATCACCATCAGTGATGGGATGATCGTGTAGACTCATATTTTTGACTTTTGTATTATCATTTTTACCGATCATAAGGTGTTTCCAATCTATGATCGAAGACGATTTATATTTTTTGAAAACACTCCTATACTATGATATATCACTATTTACTGGCTATCTATGTACATATGTGAATGTTGTTTGATTTACTGCTTTTGATTATTGCAAATGTCTATTTATCATACTAGAAGCAATTGAATCTGCTAATGTATTTAAATGTCTTGGAATATTCTGATATTCAATGTAATCAAATTCACGTTCCAAGAGACGAACTCTTAAAAATAACCGTAATAACACTGGATTTCTAATGGTATAAAGCCTGTTAAGCTGTAATACAACAAGTTCAGAATCCAACCTCACAATCAAACTCCGAATTCCAAATGATATGGATTCAGATAATAACTCAATCACTTCACTATACTCGGCAATGTTATTTTTTGTTTGACCAAGGCTTACCCCATGCATGGATACTAACTCGTCAGAGGGTGAATAGATAACCCAAGTTGCGGAAGAAATGTTTCGTGTACTACGACAAGCACCATCAGCAAAACCAATGTGGGTTTGAAGAGACGTCGACATCTTCAATATCAAGAGTAAAACTCAGATAAGTAGGAATAATGATAAAAACACACTCTCTAAACTAGGCACACTTTTCTAATCTAAAACACACCAACAGTAAAGAAATCTAAACTAACAAACCACACCACATTTAGGCATATCTGCTGAAGATAGAGCTCTCCATTTCAGTTTATCTAAAGTAGAGAACCAACCTATCAACTCATAGACCTTTTGCTAACTGTTAATTGAATGTAAGGACCATGCCACATAGGCACGAATTTTCCAGCTCCTAGCTTGTCGTTAGCTTGATCATAAAGTAAAACTAGGTCTCCTTCTGAAAAATTTCGAGGGGTCACATTTCTATCATACTGAGATTTTATCCTTTTAACATGAGCCTCGTTTGCTATTGCAGCACTTCGTCGATTCTCATCTAATTGGGCCAAGTACAAGAAACGTTTTTCCTCTTCAGACGTAGCTGGAAGTAATTCTACGGCTAATTTTAGTGACGGTATTTCACATTCAATCGGCAGCACAACTTCTAAACCGTAGACCAGTTGAAAAGGAGTGAAACCTGTTGATGTTTTGACTGAGGTTCGATATGCCCAAAGCGCTGAAAATAACATGGAATGCCAATTCGTCTTGTGAATACCAATGATTCGCTTAATCATGGTGACTAAAACTTTATTAATCGCTTCAACTAGACCATTTGCTTGTGGATAGTACGGAGTGGAACTATCGTGGCGTAGGCCAAGTTGTTCTGTTAGTTCAGTCATCATGATGTTCCGAAAATGACTTCCATGATCTGTAATAATAGCTTGAGGAACACCGAACCTAGCAATTATGTGATTAAATACGAATGTTGCAGCAGTCTTGCCGTCAGCTGAAAATGTAGGCATCGCCTCGGCCCATTTTGTAAAATAATCTACTGCTAAGATAATATAGGCATGCCCCCCGGCCGAGTGAGGGTTACATGTAATAAAATCGATACCCCATTTTGCGAAAGGACCAACAACAATTATAGGGTGAAGAGGAGCGGGTGGCGCGCGCATTTTTCGATCAAAAATTTGACAGTTGTGGCATTTTCGAACCACATAAATGCAATCTTTAAACAACGTTGGCCAGAAATAACCTGCACGCAATATCTTTTGGGTTGTGGCATACCCAGACATATGACCGCCACATGCTCCAGAATGGCAGTCATTAAGCACCTTTTCAGCTTCTTCATGAGTTAGACAACGTCGGAAAACAGAATCCGCTCCACGTCGATAAAGTGTATCACCAATGATATTATACTGTTGGGATTGGAAGCGTATTTTCCGTCGCTGAGTTTGTGAGATGTCAGGCCGAAAAGATTGGGTTTGGAGATAAACGATAATATCTCCATACCATGGATCAAGTGTACTGATGAGAAACAAAGATTCGTCCGCAATGGACTCTTCTGCCACTGTTTCAGTATCAGTAGAGGGGAAATCGCACATCAGTTCCGCAAATACCAAAAATTTCTTTGCCTTGGATTTTTCAAATTCCAAGTCAAATTCCTGCAGGATAACTATCCATTTGGAATATTTTCCCCCTAGCAATTGTTTGGTCAAAATATACATCATAGGGTTGCAATTAGAAATTACTATGGTTTTACGTAACAAGATGTAATGTCTAAATCGTTGGACAACTTGAACAGTGGGCAAGGCCAATTTCTCCACATGTGTGTATTTGATTTCAGTCAGATGCAGATTCCGACTAAGATAATAAATCACATGTTCATTGTGAGATTCATCTTCCTGAACTAGTACCATCCCAATGGTGGAATGAGAAGCAACGAGGTACAAAATGTAATCTTGGTTGTAGTTGGGAGGATGCAATAACGGTGCATGGGTCAACGCGTGTTTAAGTGCATCAAAAGATCGATCAACGATCTCCTCCCAAAATAATGGAACGTTCTGTTTCAACAACCGGGTAAAACCCTTTGTAAGCTCGGCATAGTTAGGAATAAATCTACGTAAAAAGTTTGCTTTCCCTTGCAAACTTTGGAGTTGGCGTAAAGTCGAAGGAGGAGGCAATTTAACAATGGCTTCGACCTTCGATGGATTGACGTGAATGCCTGCTTTCGAGACAACAAATCCCAGTAATCGACTCGATTCTACGCAAAAAACACATTTATGCGGATTCAGCCTTATCCGATAATGCCTACATCTCATAAAAATTGCTCGTAAATGAGTGAGATGGTCGGCCCTACGTAATGAATGAGCAGGTAAATCATCGAGATATGGATAGAAAATGTGCTTAATGTCATGAAATGCATAAGACATAGTCCTTTGAAAAGTTGCTCCAGTGTTCTTTAATCCAAAAGGTAGTTTACAATAAGCAAACGTTCCCCATGGACAAATAAAAGCTGTTTTGGGTTGATCTGCAGGGAGTATGTTTATTTGATTGTAGCCGGAAAAGCCATCCATGAAGGAAAACAATTCACTGACAGCACAATCATCGATTATTTGATCGATATAGGGAGTTGGATAATTATCTTTTGGACACGCTCGATTAATATCCCTATAATCGATACATACTCTTATTGTTCCTTGTTTTTTAGTCACAGGAACAATATTCGATACCCAATCTGTTAAGGGAATTGGATGAATGAATCCTGCGCGAAGTAATTTTTCAACTTCTGCTTTTATAGCAGCAACTTTTCTAGGATGAATTTGACGTAATCGTTGACGAACAGGTTTAGCATCTGGGTAAGTCTTAATTTCATGAACAAGGATCGATGGATCAATTCCTGGCATTTCTTCATAAGACCAGGCAAACACATCTCGGAATTCTTGAAATAGGGCTTTATAAATATGAATTTCTTCATTTGTACAACAAGCACCTATATGAATGTTTTCAATTATTCCTGGTTTTACTGAAATGTCAATTAGAACCGTTTTAGATATATTTTCCAAATTTAACTCTGAATCAGGATTTTGCAATGCATTCTGAGGTTCGTTGACATATTCAGCAGTAAAAATTGAAGCGAAATCATCTTCAAAATGATCTAATTCAGGTAAAAATGAAGATCGGTGTTGTATATATTCCCATGGTAAATCATCAACAGAAAAAAACTCACGAATTTGCTCATCTGTATGAACAAGTTCAGGAAATTTCGTTGTAAATGAACTAGATATAGAAAGTGATTCCTCTTGGATCCCATTCATTGGATCAATTTCGGTTGAAGAGGGGTCGGAAAATGACTGTACAGCCTGGTACGCAATTTCAAATGGACTCAAGGGCATCATAACATCAAATGAATCAATCTCGGATTCGGAAGGTACGATCCAAGGATCATCAAACATAACAGTGTCTGACGAAATCATGTGAATATTTGCAGTAGAAGGCAATAAGTTAGGAGGAGGAAAAGAAAAAGTTCCTAGTAAACCATAATATTTAATCAAACCCACTCCAACATCCTTATAAGGGATAACTGTTTTACCAACATGCTGGATTGTTTCTATAGAGGCTGGGTCGGACGAGAAATAAGTTAACTAATCTATTGTCACGATCTTTCCTTGATATGGAAATTTTATGAGTCAAAAGACCGAAGAAACAACAGCAGTCATAGCATAAGACCAACTGCGACCTAGGAGAAGGTTGTAATCTAGAGGGGCATCAACCACCTCTACGTCTAGATTTACTATTTTACCTTCGACCCCTATGGGTAAATCCTGCAAAATACCAAAAGGTTGAAAACCTCAACCATCAAAAGCCTTTAGAATTGTCGGAGATTGGTTAAGTGTAGGAGAACCAAGTGATTTCCAACACTGAATCGACATAATACACGTTGAAGCTTCCTCATCAATCACAGTCCTAAATATTGGTTTGTTTTTTACTAACACTGGAATCTGGAAAGCCATTTGGTGAGGTAGGCGAGGTGTACTATTTTCTAAATCGAAGATTATAAGGTTAGAATCCTGGACATCGACAGCTCCTATAACAGACAATAATAATTTACGTTGTGCTGGACACATTTGCAGCACTTCCAAAGCTGACATTGCTGAAGGAGAAACAGCTAAGTCTTCAACAATGTTGTAATTCTGAGCAGCTCTCGCATGTGGATTGAAAGCTGATTTATGAAGAACACCTTTAGCAGGCGGTTTGATTATTAAGTCTGGATTTTGTTTCTCGATCTGTAGCGGACCAGAAACAGGAGGAGGTGTAGTTGATGTGTTTGCATTAGAAGATTCTGCTTCTTTACCATCAACAGGATTCTTACTACCATAATCTTGCGATCGCGTCGCAATCATTACATGAGACATCATCATAATAGGTTCTTCAAAAGTAGTCGAGGTAGAACCAACCATCTTACTATCTTGAATTGGAAAAGGATCCTTCAAGACAGCAGGTTGTTGCGATCCTTTAACGAATTTCGTAACTTCGGCTCAATATGGACATTCTTTCGTGAAATGATCTTGTTCACAAATGAAACAAGGATAGCGAGGTTTACGTTTTTCGTCATTGGATTCATCTTTATCAGTTTTCTCTTTCGAATTCTTTCTGTTTTTGTTCCTCCCCTTCTTTTTACCACCGGATTTTGATTTTGTCGTAGATGTTTCAACGACATGAATATCGGTAGAAACTTCGGGGGAAGATTCTCCTTTCGTGGAATCAGGTAAAGTTATAATGGGAGAAGAATTCTTGGAAGATTTCTTCTTGCTTTTAGAATTGACTGTACCAATCATACCGTCAGCGGCATGAGACCCTGAAGGAGCAGCAGCTATTTGACCTTGTTTTGGAAGGTCTGGGATTTTTTCATGTAAAGTACCTGACTGTGTATATACGAGGTCAAGGTACTGAGCTTGGGAAATTACTTGCTCTTCAGTAACAACACCAGCCTTAGCTACATCTTCAGTGATCTTGGGTAACAATTATTTAACAAACCATTTTGCCAAAAATTGATCCGGAATATAAACTTTCACCAAATGTCTCCTACGTCGCCATTCATGGATATGATCAGAAATATACATAGACGTGGATTGTTTCAGCGAAGTTAATAATTTTGTGCCATTGTCGTATCTGACTGGCAATTGAAAATGAGACAAGAAGGCAGTTGCTAACTGACTAAAGTTATGAAACGAGCCTCGTGGTAACTCAATGTACCATTTGGCTACAAGACCTATAAGAGTCCTTTGGAAAAGACGTAAACGAATCGAATCATCAATGATTGAATTAGATGCACACCAAAGGTGATAAGTCATAACATGATTCGATGGATCCTCTCCTGACTTACCTTCAAATTTTGGTATATCATTGGGCAACTTATGAGGCATTGGAGGCCAGTTCTGATAATAAAAAATGGGATCATTTGTAAGGCGCGTCAAATTAGGTAAGTCCAAAGTTGCGATAAACGGTAATTGACGGTTAGGGTCGCGAAAACCTTGAGAAGCCAAAGCGGATCCAGGAGGCGGATACCCAGGATAACTAGGAATCAAATTTGCATTAGGTATTGTGTAACCTCCCGGAAAACCAGGATGAACTGGACCATACTGAGGTTGTTGATAAGTATAACCAGGGTACGGTTGATACTGATAGTTTGGATTCTATACATAGGGACCGAATTGCGGCTGTCCCTGGTACAGTTGATACATAAATTGAGGTTGACTTGTAACAACTGTACTTGTACCAGCTTGTCCTGCAGGCATCTGAACTGTAGTCTAAATGGAAGATACTGACTGAGGTACAGAGACTTGAGGGATTTGCACGGATACAGGGATAGAAGAAGTCAGGGCTACAGATACTCCAGAAATAGGTGTGATAGGTTGAACAGACGTTACAGTAGTTGCAGCAGTTTGAGGCGGAGTCTGAGGTGTACTAGGCCCAGTCTGCTAAACTGAACTAGGTGCAGGAGTTTGAATAGCTGGCTGAACAGGTTGCTGGGTTGGACCAGAAACCAAAGGCTGTCCAGGTTGATAAGGCAACTGCACATTAGGTTGCAAAGGTTGTTGATATTGGGACGGATCCCACACCATAGTTCCAGGGTATTGTCCCATAGAAGGTTGAACGTAAGGACCAAAACCTGGTTGAACGTAGGGTTGATAAGTAAGTGGTAAATTTCCGGCTCCTTGAAAAGATGGTTGACCAGAAGGCTGTTGGTAACCTTGAATTGGGTACTGACCTTGAGGTTGATAACCCTGAGGCGTGTACTGAGGCTGGGGTTGATAAGGACCCTGAGGAGCATATTGAGCTTGGGGTTGACCTTGAGGTATGTACTGTCCTTGAGGTTGATAACCCTGAGGTATGTACTGTCCTTGGGGTTGTCCCCCAGAATAATATGATTCCACAAATATCCCGGGAAAACCACTCTTGAGGCTTCGCCGTGTACTCTGATCACCAAGGTCTTCCTCTAGGTGGTACTGAGTTCCCCGAGGTTGCCCCCCAGGCGGTAACTGAGTTCCCTGAGGTTGCCCCCCAGAAGGAAACTGACTGCCTTGAGTTTGAGGATTTGGAATATTACCAGACATCATAAAGATTTGATCTGCGTTCGACGTTTCAATATTAAATTCGTTAAGACCAGATGATAACACGTTTTGAATTGGTCGAGGAGCTGCTCCCGAGAAAGTACCAGATAGAGACTGACATCCCGAAGGAACAGAAAGACCACCATGTAAAAATGATTCTGGTGTTTGAGAAAACATGGATGACTCTCCTGCCATAAAGGATAGCGGATAATAACCTCTGGGTGTAGGATGAAATGGAATTCGAGGTGGATAAAAAGCAAGACCCGGATTCTCTAAAAAGTTCGTTAAAGAGAGATACCAAGGATCAGTTTGAATGGGGCTGTAGAAAATAGATTCACGCTCCAGAGTGTCAAGGTTGACCTTTGTTCATTAGGTTTTTTTTTTTACTCCTTTTCCCATAGGTATCCAGCTTGGCGTGGTTTTTGTCTAGACAGTCGCGCCGATTGGCACAGGTTGCTCTTTTAGCACTCGCGCCAACCCCTGTATGGCATGGATTACAACATTACAGTTGCGCCAACACCTGTAGGTTTTGGTTTGACCTCCTTAATGAATGTTTTGGTCATTTTTTCTTGATTCTAGGTCATTTTTGGGTGTGATTAAGCCTTTGAGACTGTGTTGACTACCATAGACTCGTTTCCTTCAGTATTTTGTCCATTTTCTTGTCGGTATCATTTAAGACCTTAGGGTTTTTAAGTGTTCTTGCACACCGATCCTTCTGTTCGAGAACAAGTCTCTTTGATTGTTATCAGTCTTGTTTCGGGTCATTAGACTGAGTTTTTCTTAATCCTTTTGTTTTTCTGATTGCACGATCTTTTAGTTTTTTCGATTAGTCCTTCTTCTTCAATACTTTGAGCATCAATTACTTTGCTTGTTTGGGTCACTTTGGGAAACTCTATTTTTAGAGTGAAATTTTGCTCCATTAGCTTGCGTGTTTTTGTGTCTGTTTCACTTTGGTTGAGTCATTCAATTTCAAAACCCTACATTCGCAAAACTCAAACTAGTGTTTATTTTGTTTTCCATTGAATTAGTATGTTGTGTGCTTTATTTCATTGAAAAATAAATAAAAAATTATCTTTGCATTCTTTTGTTGCATCGAAAGTGAAACATTCCTTTACATAAATAGCATTTGTTAATCTAGGAAGGAATTTCGTTTTCGATTGATTTCATTAGAGGCATTAGAAATTTCTTCGCCTTGCTTGCTTGTTTGAAAGATTTCTATCCTTCTTATAACTAGCATTCATTGAATTGAAATGATGTTCATTTGCATATAGCTTGCATTTAGGAAGTTGAGCTCCAAATTCGATAGGGCCTGGAAATTGAAACATAATCCAAGATCAAATTTAAAATTTACTCAATGAACCTAAGGCAACATTGAAACCTAACAAAACATTTCTAGTGGGCTAGGCTAGAGACATGTTCCGACGTCTTAAAACCTACTAGTTGTCGCTTGCCTTTTGGCTTCAGACAACGCTAGTACGAACTTGTGATCCCCGTAACGTCGCGTATGTTAGGGTCCCATGATTTGGCTGATTGGCAAGCCAAGTGACAGGGTAACATCAAAGAAATCTTTGGAGCCCAAGGACCTAGCCTTCCTGGACTCAGAGAGGGCTCCCTCTATTTGTGTAAGGGATATCTATGTGTTTGCTTCTCGTGTTTCTGATTTTAGGTTAGTTATGAAGTGGGTTTTTGGTTTTGTTTTTAGGTTTGTGAGGGATGAAGTGATCAAAGACTAAGATAGGTAAAAATATGTCATATCAACTTGGATATGGGGTCGAAAAGGTCAAGAAAGCTCTAGATGGTGATACAAGGTATGTTGAAGGGCTGATTTGATCAAGGTAAAATGTTAAGGTAAAATGAAATGGGATGGACACTAAGTTTGTGAAGAACAAAGGATTTCAAACATAAATAGTTTAATATCTGACATAAACATGGTAGGGCTAACCATTAATCATGAGAGATGTAACTATAAACTGATAAATGCGTAGAAATAAACATTCAAGCAATACATAGAGATATATGACTCTCTAACTTTAGGAAATTGCTATCAGACTTTGGGGAAAGACAATTAAGGCAAACAAATAACTCAAATTACTATAAGGAAATGCCTAGACATAGTATTTCAAGCTATCGAGCACTTTGAAGTAAGATTGCATACTTTTAGGCAAAGGGAAAGATCAGTACAAGACCTCCTTGGTTCAACTAAGACAATCAAACAATCAAAGAAAGGTTTCAGATGTGGAGCTATGACTAGCCATGAGTAAGAAGGGCATACCGTGAATCATACTTAGCATGCATAAAACCATAAATGAAACAAGCAAATAATTTCTTCAGTTATCAAAGAGCAATGAAGGATTCTTTGATGTGACTAAGAAGGAAGAAAACATAGAAGCTATAAAGAAACAGGAAATCTGAGGTGCCTCCAAGGGCATGTATCAAATCTATTCTCTACTGTCTTATAGCAAGCAAGAGCATGAAATATGAATGAAAACTAAGAAGCACAACAGAGAGGGACACTATACCATTTTACCAAGTCAAGGAATCCAACAAAAATCCTCTTTCATCATCCAAAAACATTCAAGAAACTATCCAATGCATGAGACAAGTGTTTCTTCCAAGCTTGTATAACATTATATTGCTCTATTCGTCAAGTTAAACCTTGTTTACAATGAAATTTATTGGAATATATAGGCCAAGATGAGGGAATGTTGTGTAGTTTAATCTGTCTTGCGGACAAGACCGATCTCTCCAGTACTAAAAGTAACTAGCAACAAACGGCCAATTATACTAATCTCTCTCTAAGCATACAAGATTCATAAAAATTCTATATAGGTGTAAGGCCTACCTTATGTCCAGCGCTTTCTTGATCTCGTTGAAGTCCCTCATGCACTGAAGGAATGTTCTTCGATAAATCTGCAGTCACAAAAAAGAAAAAATATTACATAGCATCTGTATAGACATTATTATAAACCATACTCATCATAATGATCAAGGAATTTATGAAATAAACCATGAATAGACAGTTTAATGAGAGAAATGGGTATATTTGTATTAACTTCAAATAAAAGAAAACCTTTACAACCTGTGCCTTGATGTCGTGCAGGTCCTCCCAGGGTCCGAAGCAGGAATCTCTTCTAATTTGACAAGCATTGCACTCTTTGAACCAAGATAAAATAGAGGTAAGTGATTTAACCTCACAGAAAGTCTTAGTTAACTGAGTCTGAATCTCAACAACATTTAACCTCAAATATCTTAAAGCTTGAACTCCCTTTGAGGCTACCCATGGCCTCTTTTTATAGTGGAAAAGAGGAGGTTTTCTGTTCCAAATATGAAGGGATAGAATCCTCCTTCAAAGGGATTAGCTCCCTACATCAAGGGGTTAGCTCCTTCAAGTGAGGGATGCATGAACCTTATCAAAGCGTATCCATTCCCGAAAATTCCCATCTAGAATCTTCTAGAATTCATCTGAAATCAACTTTTTATCTTTACTTTCTCGCCTTTTTGAGTTTTACAGAGGTTCGCACCCATAACACAAAGAACGTGCGGTAGGGTTCCGCAGGAGAGCTGAACTTTAGGTGCGGGACCGTAGGAAATGAATAGAGAAAGTGCAATACCAATGTTTAGGGGATTTTTAGGAACTTTTCTCTGATTTTGAAAGCTTGACATGAGGAACTAATATGTTAGACTTGCAAAAGGAGGAAGTATGAGTAATAATGAGCTCATACTCATAGCAAAATGTCAGGATGACAGTTTTTAGTGTAACAAGGAAAACCTCCTAATGCAACTTGCAAGCTCATTGGCCGATAAAAAATATCTGATTTTGTCCTTGAGGCTTTGCAAAGCCCAAGAAACAAAATATCTATAAAAAAATATCTTAAAAATGCTAAAAAAGGAAATTATATTGACTTTTCCTAACTAACCATAGCCAAAAATAGCTAAACGCACATTAGGAAAAATCACTTTAGAAAAGTGCATTTTTCACAAAAATACTTAAGAAATATATCAACAGAAAGTCCCCTGTCTTGCGGTCAACTTTTGGAGGCCTTCCCGATGTTGAAACGAGGCCAGTGATGGCTCGTTAGAAAGCTTTGGATGTCTAGATTCTGATTTTTTTTTTTTTTATCCAAACTGATCATTAGAAGCCTGTCAAAACTTGACCTATGTGTAAAAACCCAAAAAATTGCCTTTGCTAATATACGGGGCAGAGTGTTGAAAAAGTGACTGTTTTTCGCCACTTTAGGGGACCAAATCATCTTCAATTGATCTAAAAATCACTGAGTAGATTCCCCTGAAATTATGGCATCCAATGATACCATTTTCATCCTTTGTGGATATCTCAAACAAAAATGGCGATGCCCATGGTTTTTAGCAAAAAGCCCAAAAATGTCAAAAAACCAAAACTTGTTGAAATTTGCCCAATTTTGGTGAGCATGACCCTCAAGGGTTTTTAGAAACATGCTGAGAAGATGAGGCCAAAATTTGGAGCTTTGATGTGTCTTTCTTCATTTTTGGTGCCGAGCGAATGAAAGTGTCCCAAGAGATTCCCTTCTTCTCAAGTTGATGAAGAATGACAATCTTGATGAGGGAATGATGGAAAATGCAAGCTGGCTGCTGAGAGGGAGGTCTCTTTTGAACAATGGAGGCCATATTTTCAATAATTCTATGGAGGAAAAAGGGGAGGTTTAACAATTGGGTCCTCGTGAAGTGCATGAGTAACCGGACATGGTAAGCATAGACCCGAGAAAACCTTCCCTTGCACGTGAAATATTTCATGATTATCTTCATGAGGGGAGCATAGCTAGTCAACAGATATGAAAAAGAAAATATGGATGGGCATGCATCCTGATGCTCCAACTTCAAAAAGGGCTTGTATTGTTCTGAGTCTAGGTAGCTCTGTTTAAACCATTTTTCTCTGACATACAGGATTTTGGTGGCTCTGGAAATGGATCTAGGAGAAAAATTGAAATATAAGCCTGCCAGCTGAAAATGTTTCCCTTGCAATATCAAAGCACATAGATGTGTCAAGGGGAGATAGATTTTCACCTCCTGAACCCTTTGACAAAAATTTAGACATCCAACTTCATGAAATTTAAACAGAACTGGAGGATGGGCATTTACTTCTTCAGTTGAAACAGGTTCAAACCTCCTGTTCAAACCTCCTGTGAGGGCCACTTCTGCTATCTTGCCTGGGAGGCATTTTGTTTTGGATACTCTTTGATGTTTGACCAAGACAAGTTGTTTCAAATGGTCCTTGAAATGGTTTCCCAACACCACACCTTGTCCTCCTAATAAGTCACTGTGCCTCTTTGATGCCAATCAAACAAGTATTTGTCAAATGACAACCAAAATCAATTTATCCCTGTGTTTGGGAAAATAAATTTGAAAAGATGTGTTGGTGGTTCTTTGTCAAACAAGGATTTCCTTTGCTTTGGCATAGAAAATCCTCCCCTCAAGCAATGTTCCTTTGTTGTTTACTGCCCCTTTGCAAAGTAAACAAGACACCTTTCAACACAGACTCTGCCTTTTTAACTATGGAGGCTACACAAAGTTTGCTATCTTTCAACACAAAAAGGAGCCTTTTCAAATTCACCGAGCCTTCACCTTCTAACCCTGTTTCCTTCTGAGTTTTAGCAGACAAGGTTTGTTCTCTGTTTAACATTGTTAGAACATCTTTTCCAGCAAACTTGAGACCTTTACAACCTCATGTTTATCTGTCTAGCAACTATGGGCTATCACTATTTTTAAAGGCAGTTAGGGCTCTCTTTAAAACTAATGGAAACGCCTTCCCCTATCACTGTACTAATTCTTGACAACCATAGAAAACAAAACTCTTTGATTCTGACCGAAGGCCCTAACTTTTAATCACTGCTTTTCTCTTGTGCTTTTTAGATGATAAAATGCCCCTAAAACCAGTGTTAAGACACCTTCCAAATTGATTTGAGACCCCCAAACACAAGAAAGATTTCTCCAGCTTTGACAAAAACTTTGTCTCTTTACCATTGTCTATCTCATTGTTTTTAGATGATGAAGTGGTTTCAAAATCACTATTTCTTCTTAGGGATAAACACAGCAAAACACCCCCTTCAAACTTCGAATTTCACTAAGAAGAAAATGAGAATACCTTGAACAATGCTTATGGGTCGTGGTTGATCGATGAAGCAGCCTTTAGAAGTGTTTTTGAATGCCAATGGAGGAGCGGCGCATTTGAAATATAGGGTGCCGCGCAGTGGAGACTGTCGGGTCGGATTTCAGGTGGGTGACCTAAAGCTATAGGTGCACCACGCGCCACTATAGGCGTGCTGCAAAACAATTAATTTCCTTTGTATTTGCGCTCACAAGCGTGCCGCGCAAACCTACAGGCACGCCGCACATGTTTCAAGCGCTGAAAACTTTGAAATTTTGCCCGAAAACGAATTTTCTTCTCCAGTGAGCAGCTAGGGGAGTGTTTGCTTTGTGTTTTGAATTTGCACAGGGGGCTTTTTCAACGGTCTCTCCGCCTTCATAATTCAAATGAACTTAAAAAGCTTTGTATTTTCTTCGTAAGGTTTTGAATGCTCTTGAAAAAGGTTTTTGTCATATAAAAACACAAATCACTGTCTTTGATATTTTATCACTTTTAAAATACCATGAGGCCTTCTATTCAAACAAGTCTCATAACACCAATGTCGTGGTCATCTACTTTTGAAGATATTCATAGACACGACCTTTTTCGAAGTAAAGAAACCACCTTAAAAGAAAATATTTTTTCACTGTTTCTTCATTAAGGAAATAACCTGTCACTGTTTGTCCATTTCTATCCTTCAAAAAGGAACACTGCTTCGGAGCAATATCAAAGACTGCTGATGCATCCTTATAATGATATTTCTTTTTGACTGTGGGTGAAACCTTAGTTGCATTCACCGAGGCTTGAATTATATCTGTTGATCAAGGAGAAAGGCCTTTATAGACCCTTAATGCAATCACATATAAACAAAAAAGTTTGTTTCTTATGTACATAAAAAAGGTTTGGTCTATGATTGTGGTAAGTTCATTTCTTTGAATGGTGTCTTGAACTTGAACCATGGTGTCATGGCTTTCCTTGTACATATTGTCTCTGTGTATTAATTTTCAAAGGTCTTTTTCAGAAGTAAGGCTTAGTCTATCTTCTTGTCATTTTGATGAGGTTGTTCTAAGCTTGGGCATTCTAGCCTTTGTTTACTCTTCTAAGGAGGCTTTTATAGACATGAAAAACAAATCTTCTTGAATCATCATAGTACCACTGCTTGTCATATGTTTAACACCAGTTTTTATCTCATAAGCTTTCAATTGCTTTCTACTAATTTTTAACTCTGTCTTTCAAATAGTGAACCCATGTAAGCATCCCTTGAAACACCACTGCTGTATCAGTGGTTTCATCCATTGGAGAAAATGGTATAAACAAGTTTTCAAGTCATTTGAAGCATTGTTATCCTTGTGCTCTTTGAATGAGGTTATACCTCTGTTCCTGACCCTCTGCTTGTCAAATGAAGGAGGCCTCTATCATATTTCCAAACCATATGCTTTTAAATGAAGGAGGTTTACAACAAATGACCTAACCATATTCTCATGTTTGGAGGAGGTTAACATAGTCACCCAACCATCTGCTCATGCTTGGAGGAGGTTAACAACAAGTGACATTTCATCCCTTTCTCAAACTGTGTCATCTTTCCTTGTAATGCCTATCTATGCTTGGTATATCACAGTAAGTAATAAGTTGCAAATTTAGCAATATGCTATGAGAGGAATTTTCTGAGATATGTATCCTGTTGTTAGAATACCCTTGTGAATATTTAGAAACCAGGAGAAACATGACTTGTATCTGTAGAGTATTTGATTGCTAGTCATTATTTACTAACCTTTATTGAATATGTTTGCAGAGGTTTATTTAATTTTCTCTCTGACCAGTACTCTTATCCCAGGCTCAAAACAACATGAGAAGCAACTATCTTATGTTTAACTTGACAATGTCTTCTAGAATACTTGTATATCTCTGCTTTTGAAAAAGACACTGAAACACTGTAGATCAACACACTATCAGTTTGGCTATTGAAACATGCATTGATGAGACATCAAGACCTTTTAGTGGCACGACTTATGGGTGTATCAAGCTTTGTTTTTTGCAGACTAAGTGCAAATTCAGGGTTGTTTGGTATTGGACAAAATATTTTTGGCTCAGAATGCTTTTGCCAAGGGAGGATTTCCTAAAGCGCCACTACCTAACTTAGGGGAGATTTTTGACAGATTTGGAGTATTCTCTTTGGTATGACCAGATCTCAAGATGAAATATGACCAGAGGTAGGGTAGCTGACATTCTTATCAATCATTTGGTTAATGAATGAGCTAGGGATGAGGGTGAATGACAGCAAATGAATTTTAGGTTATGACAGTTGATGGACAAGATTACATGACCGAAACTGGATAGGGCTTGACAACTAGGTTTTTCTCATCATAGGCTGATTGAAAAAGGTAGGAGGAAAAAAATGTTTAGGGGTGTTTTCTAGCTAACAAATTTGAAAAATTGGAGATCAGCTTCTAGAAAACTTGGCTTTAAAAACTAGTCGTCATCAACAGGTGAAAAATACTGATGACTAACAGCGTATATAAAGGGAGACCCCTCTAGGTTGAAATCCTTTATCCATAGGAAGCCGAGTCTGCCGCCTTGTAACCGTGATACACCGAACACAACATTTGGGGAGACTACCTGCACGTACATTAATTCCTTGGTCATATTTCTCTTTCATTTGATCACCAAGGTGTATATGGCAGTTCACGGAAACCTGGTATACCCTATTTCTTAGAATACCTGAGTAGTCATTTCGATCTTTTCATGACTCTTTAAATAAGTAAAATATCATCGAGCACTTGTCCTTTCACGCTCATTTCAAATTGAAAGTGACTAGAGTCATCTTTTGTCTGTTTCTCGACTCTTAAAACATGAAACAAAAGATTTTGGTTTCAGTGTTATAAAATTAATCACCTACGATTACACACCTATTAAAAGTTTGTTACTTGGTCTAATTGATTTCCTTGGTTCTTGATCTTGGAACCTTCGATTGGTTCTCTCTTTCCCTTCCTGTTCTGATATACAGTCAAAGTGGCGAAACATCCAATTTCATCGTCCTCACTACCTCTTAGTGGTGGTTCTTTTCCGGACGTTTCTTTTGAAACCCCTCAATCCACTAGGTCTGTCGAGTTTTCGCAGCCGATTCTACCGTCTATCCAACCCCTTACTACTCGATCTCTGCTTGACGAGCCAGTTGAATTCAATTGGCCTCCTTCAAGTGCTTGGTATGGTTTTGGGGAAGAAGGATAATTTCCTCCTCTTACATCTGGATCGCCTTTTATTGCTACTGCGGTACCTCCTAGTCCCCGTAGTCTTTTCAAAGATCTTACGGTAGACTTAGATATGGATTCCTCCAGTTCTGTTGGCAGTGAAGGAATTCCTGTTTCCACATGAGAATACCAACTCTTTCCTGAAGATCTCTCTCGTGCCTCCACCCAATATTCACTACCGTCGGTCTCACTTCCTCTTGGATATAGGTCCTTGAGTCAGATCATATCTGGAGTTGCCTCCATTGTGCAATCCAGTATAGTAAATCCTCATCTGAGTTTGGTCCTACCTTCATTGGGGCTATCACCTTCGACTCCTGGTTCATCAGTTACTGTCACATCTATTCTATTTCAACCAATGGTTTGTGTGGCTTCTAGTTTAGTTTCCACTCCTCCTATGATTCCCGATGGTCTTACTTTTGAAGAATATTTGTTGGCTGTTCAACAACAGAGTTCTCAGGGTTCTCAGCAGTCTCAAGCTCTTGTTAATCCTCGATTCCATCACTATGATGCTATTGGTAATCCCATATATATCTATCTGCACTATTATGATGTGTATTGTAATCTGGTCTATTTGCCTCCTATTGATCCTTATCAAGATATTTATGATCCTTATCAGACTGTTACTCATCTGGGACCTACTCTTCCTGCACAACCCTCTGGCTTCCAAGGACAACCCTCATCAGGACAACCTTTAACTCAGCAGGGCCCTGCTTCTGGTCCACAAGGACAACCATACGGTCCACAAGGCCAAAATTTACAAGGACAACCTTTGGTCCAACATGGACAACCCTCTGGTCTCTCAGGTCAACCTTTGAATCAACCCGGATCATATTTTGGTCCCGGGGGAAAATTCTATCCACCACAGGGACAACCTGTTGCACCTTAATCATAGTTGCACGTTCAGTATGGCCCAAATATTGTGCAACCAGGACAATCCTATGGTCCTTCTCTGGGTCAACCTGGTCATCAGGGACAAACTGGGCCGTCGCAACCATCAGGCCAACCTTTCCCACAAGGTCAACCTGGTGGTTGTCAACAACCATTTCAACAGCCGTTGCAACCTGCCCACCAGCAAATTACTTCATTTCCGCAGCTAGTTTTACCTGTTTATATTACTCAATAGCCTGCTCAACCTGCTCCGCAAGGTCAACCTACGCAACTATAGGGCGCTTATTACCATCAAGCTTCATATCAACCGGTATATAGCGCACCCCAGATTCCGTACCCTCAAAATCAATGTGTATTAGAAACCTCAAAGTCATACTTAAATTCTGCAACAGAATCCTTATGCTACTCAGCAAGGACCTCAATGGTCTACTTCGACTCAATATCCTGGTCCTCAATCCCAGTATCAACTGAATTATCCTGTTTCTAATCCCTATGATCTTAATCCTTCGGGACATAATGTATGGGGATAGAATCCCGCTCGGATTGGGTGGAATGTACACACAAGTCTTTATCAAAGACCTCTGATGACTTTTAATACTCAATTACCATTTCTTGCTACGTTAGAATTACCCGATGTGTCGAAGTTGACAAATGATCCTATTCTTCATAATCCATATTGGCCTCCGGTTCAGACCAAGATTCCTGGTGATTGTCCTAAATTTGAGGGTAAACCTGGTGAAGACCCCCAAACGCATGTTATGACTTACCACTTGTGGTGTTCTTCTAACTCTTGGGTTGACGATTCTGTTCATCTCCGTCTTTTCCAGCGAACTCTTACTGGTGCCGCTGAAAAAGTGGTACATTGAGCTGTCTCGTGGAGTTTTCCAAGATTTCAATTCTTTGGCCATGGCATTCCTTACAAATTTTCAGTTACCAATCCGCTATGAGACTGGGACGCATCTCGTCACTTCATTGAAACAGGATCGAGTTACTCATATCTCGGATCATATTCATGAGTGGCAGCGTCGTTGTTGTATGATCAAATTTGAGATACCTGATCAACTTCTGACTCATTGGTTCACTACCTCCTTTGTTAATCAGATTTCCAAAGACATAGCTATGGGGGCATGTGTAACCAAGGAACAAGCCATTGCTTATGCCCAGTACCTTTATCTCATGTACTCTCAGTCTGGCGCATTATATGATATCATGCCTGATGCTCCTCGACCTGGAACTTCTAAACCACCAGTGACTCCATCCATTGATGGTATTATTGGTTCTGTATTGCAGACTTCTCAGAAGTCTCCTTCATCTAACTCTGGGAAGCAAAAGTCTACTTCTTCCAATAATGTATCTTCTCAGTCAACTTCGAATTCTGAAAAACCCACAGAAGTGAATGTTTTTCAGGCCAATCCTACAGATAACACTTCTAAAGGTAAAAATAAGGGTAAAGGTAAGGGAAAAGCCGATACCCCGAAACAGGATTCTCCAAAACCTCGTTCTGCTGATAGTTCTCAATGCAAACTGAAGTATCCTTGTTTGATTTGTGATGATGAGCACTTCACTAAGGACTGTCCTCAACGGTCTAAAGTGAGTCGATTGCTCAAAAGCACCCAAGGAGCTCCGGCCGTTCTTAAAGAACCTTTCCCTCAACATACCCATATGGTAGAGCACCCTCTGTCCTCTGCCCCATCTAGTTTGCAAGTGTTCATGATGAACGGTTCTGCACCCATTTCTATTGCTATGTGATCGAAAGATTATTCTGGTTCGTGTCAGGTAGTGGGGAAAGAGATCGTTGATGGTCCTCCTTCTCCACCTGTTTCTGGCTCTCTTGAGATTGAACGACCTAGCGCTGAATTCGTTGTTCGGTCACCTTCCAAAGGTGTACTCCGTAAGTCTTCGTACAATCCTAATGCACGTTCCGCTCAGCATTACAGTATTGTTGAGGATTTGGCTCAAGCACCATCCGTGATGTCTGCATTAGAAGTACTTCAGAGTTGTCTGTCACAACGGAAGGCTTTCCTATCTGCGATAGGTGGGGTCGATCCTGCTGACACTAGCCTTCTTGCTTTTGATTTAGAGAATTTCGTCCTACGACTCCCGCACCAAATTGCGCTCATCATTCAAGTTGGTATTAATGGTTTGAACATTCACCGGGCAGTCGTGGATGAGGGTGAATCTACATGTGTTATGTCATCTAATTTTTGGAGAGCCATTTTTTCTCCAACTCTCACCTCGTCACCCAATACCCTTGAAGCATTTGATGGAAGAGAGTCTAAACCTCTTGGTGTTCTCGCTAGTTTACCGATCACATTAGAAGGGAAGATAGTCAATGTCAAGGTCGAAGTCGTTGATGCTAAACTCAATTATAATCTTCTCCTCGGTCGCAGTTGGACTCATGCAATGCTATGTGTTCCATCCACTCTCTTTCGTGTTTTGAAATTCCCACATGGAGGAAAGATTATTAATGTCGATTAGTTGTATTTTTTCACTTCTTCTTCCGAGAACAATGTTCCGTATGTGGATAAGATTCCTACTCCCTACGAGAGCGTAGGGCCAGGCCTTTTCAAGGATCATACCCTCATGGGTGTTTTCCCTCTTCCACCACTAAATACTATTCAGTTCGACATGATTTCTCGCACCGATGACCCCTGGGTTATCCCTTCTCCTGAACAGATCGATTCGTTCTGAGATTCGATGCCGTTGAGTCCGATTGAAATTGATTATTGTGAACTCATTTCTGCATCGGACATTCCATCCTCTAATTCTTCTCCTTCGAGCGTGACTCTTAACGTCTATTCTCAATCCCCTTGGCTTGGTGATTTTGATTCACCGAATCCTTTGAAAGAAGTGTTTCCTTCCAATGAGGCTATCGTGGAAACCCTGTCTCTCAATGATCTATCGTGGGATGATGATCATAATCGTTCCTCATTTCCACCAAGTCTCGGGCCCATGTCTACCTGTCTTGAGCGTTTTGCCTCTCAGGTTCCTTATCCTCTGCTTTAAACACCTATTCAGGTCCATGAAGTTTTTTCAGAAGGTAACTTGAGTAACATTACTCAGATGATGCTTATCGAAATTTCCATTAAACTGGGAATCATCAAGAGCATCCATATTGGGGTTACTTTTTCTTCTGATGAAGTGCAAGTCTATGCTATCCTTTTTCGCGAATTCCGTGATGTCTTTGCATGGTCCTGAAGAAATGCCCGACATTGATCCTAGCATCATGGTACATGAAATTCCTACTTACCCCAGTTCGAAACCTGTTCGTCAGCGTCTTCGTCTGGTGCATCCTAGGAAAGTTGCTGCCATTAAGGCTGAAGTGGAAAAACTTCTCAAAGCTGGTTTCATTTATCTGATTCCATTGACCGAATGGGTCTCTATTAATTATTCGAGCATCAACCATCTAGATTCTAGATTCTAGCAATTACAAACATACATCAAATTTTTAAGCATGATAAATCATTTAAGCATACTATAAAACATAAATGATAAAACATTTAAGCATGCCACATAATACATATTGTAAAATATAAAACATTTAACCATATTATAAAACATAAAGCATATTATCTATTAAGTGAGCAACTGTCAACATTAGTCATGTCCAAAATTCAAATAATAATGTTTACAAAATAGGCCACTTGGCCACCACCAAGACAAAAAAGTTAAAATTCACAACAAACCTACAAGTCTAATCTATGACAAGACAAGAAACAGGGCACTATTCGTGTCTGTGTTGACTATCGTGATATCAATCGAGCTTGTCCTAAGGATAATTATCCTACTCCCTTCATCGATCAACTCATTGACGATTGTGTCGGGAACGAGATTTTTTCCCTTATGGACAGTTTTTCGGGTTATAATCAGATCAAAATTCTATAGACCGATCAACACAAGATTGTCTTCATCTGTCCTTGGGGCACCTTTTCATATAAGAAGCTTCCTTTTGGTTTGAAGAATGTCGAGGCCACATTTCAGCGCGCGATGTCTTATGCCTTTCATGATATTCGCCACATCGTTCAGCCTTATCTGGATGACCTTTCGGCTCATTCAGCTAAGCGTAGGGACCATCTTGACCATCTTCGTCAGCTTTTTCTTCGTTATCGATACTATAACATTCGGCTTAATCCACAAAAGTGTGTCTTCTACGTCGATTCTGGTAGACTCTTAGGGTTTATCATTTCCAAATATGGGATTCGCCTGGATCCTCTCAAGGTTGAGGCTATTATCAATCTCCCCTCTCCTTCCTCATTGCATCAGTTGCAGATTTTACAAGGGAAAGCTAATTTTCTATGCCGTTTTATACCTAAATATGCCAAAGTAGCTAAAGGATTCACACGATTGTTAAAGCAGGGTGTTCCTTTTTACTAGGATGAGATCACTCAAAAATATTTTGATGCGTTGAAAACATTGTTGGTCAATGATCCTCTCCTCTGCCCTCCAAATTATCATAGTGATTTTTCCCTTTATTTAGCTACCTCTTTCAGCATGATTTACATGGTTTTGGTACAAGACAATGATGAAGGTCATGAGCATGTTATTTATTACTTGTCTCATAACCTTCTCGACCCCGAAACACGTTATGCCACGTCGAGAAGTTAGCTTTGGCTGTTGTTCAAGTCGTTCAATTTTTTCGTCATTATATTCTTTTGCATACAGTGACAGTGATTTCTGAATGCAACCCCATGACCTACATATTGTCTCAAAAATTTCTGGGGGGAAAATACTCAAAGTGGATTTTTATCCTCCAAGAGTTTGACTTGGAATTTACTATTGCCAATTCTAAGAAATCATTAGTCTTTGCTGATTTACTCTGTTCTCTCCCTTCCGACTCCGCTCCTTCTCATTCTGAGGAATCCATTCCAGAAGATTCACTTTTCTTGATTAGCACCCTCGATCCTTGGTACAACGATATCATCATTTATCTCCAGACTTCAGATTTTAGATCTGAGTTGACGAAGGATGCCCGCCGATGCATCTGCCATCAGTCGCAACCTTATCGTATAGTTGGAGATACTCTATATTGTATTAGAGTCGATTCCATACTCCGGTGATGTTTGACTCTTGAGGAAGCCAAGAAAGCTCTAAATGATTGTCAAAGTGGCACCTGTGGTGGTCACATGTCTGGTTATGATACTGCACAAAATATTCTTCGTGCTGGTTATTTTTGGCCTTCTATTTTCAAAGACTATATTGGCGCAGTTCGTAAATGCCATGATTGCCAGATTTATCAACGCAAGTTGCGTGCGCCACCCGTTCCTCTTCATCTTGTCATTACCTTTGGTCCCTTTGCGAAGTGGGGCATCGATTTTATGACGTGTAACCCTCACTCGGCTGGGGGGCATGCTTATATTATCGTAGCCATGGACTACTTCACCAAATGGGCCAAATAAATGCCTACACTTGCCATTGACGGTAAGACATCTGCTCAGTTCATATTAAATCACATTATTGCTAGGTTTGGTGTCCCTCAAGCCATCGTTACCGATCATGGTTCCCATTTTCGGCATTATATGGTGGTGGAGTTGACTTCTAAGTTGGGTCTGCATCAATACAACTCAACACCATACTACCCTCAAGCCAATGGCTAGGTTGAAGCTGTGAATAAAGTTCTTGTCATGATGCTTCAACGTACGATTGGGATCCACAAATCAAATTGGCATCTCATGTTATTTTCGGCTCTTTGGGCGTACCAAACCTCAATTAAGAATGCAATCGGGTTCACTCATTTCCAGTTGGTTAATGGCCTAGAAGCTACTCTCCCGATTGAATGTGAAATACCTTCACTCAAGTTGGTTGTTGAATTACTGCCAAATACTTCGCCAGAAGAAGATCGTCTCCTTTATTTAGAAAGGTTGGATGAAACCCGTCGCTTTTCTGCTCTTGTCACTGAAGCACAGAAAAAGCGGGTCAAAGCTCATTTTGATCAGTCAGTTTCTTCTTGTTCTTTCGTTGAAGGAGATCTCGTCCTCATGTATGATCAAGCTCATGATAAGCTAGGGGTAGGAAAATTTCAACCTATGTGGCATGGGCCCTACATCGTTAAACATGTGTTGAAAAATGGGCCTATGAGCTAGTTGACTATGAAGGTCATCCTCTTGAACAACCCAGAAATGGGTTGTATCTTAAAAAATATTATGTGTGAGTCATTCATGCATAATAGGTGTACATAGGTGTTTTTTTCATTTTTGTACATGTTTTTGGTTTGGTGTTCTTTGTGAGTGTTTTCCTACTTATTGGGTCTTTCTTATTGTGCATATGTCTATTACCCCTTATGTCAATTTCACGGATGGTGCTTTCCGTAGTACCAGGAATTTGTCTTCGGCAGCCTGGGTAATTTATGATCCTGCTGGTGAGTTGATAGATCTGCAACGTATTTTTCTAGGACAAACTACAAACAATGTCGCTGAATATAGCGCTGTCATTGAGCTATTAACTGAGGCAATCGACCTCGGCATACGCACATTTTCTTGTAAATCTAGATTCACAGGTTGTCGTTCTGCAACTCAATAATCATTATTCAGTTAGAAATCCGCATATTCTGAGATTTTATTTACGTATTCGTTTGTTGGAAAGAAATTTTTATTTTATTACCTATCAACATATTCCTAGACAAATGAACACATTAACTGATACATTGGCTAACATTGTATTAGATAGACATTTGCGTAATATGTAAAAGCATCATCATATGTAAAAGATCCATGTAGGGAAATATATATATATATATATATATATATATATATATATATATATATATATATCGCATGTTTGCAGTCGTGTGCATCATAACTTCAGAAAATATATGTGTGTTTTTGTTGCATTACGAGACATCATGTATCTCAAATATGCAGATAAAATAAAACTTGGGTGTCTATTGAGCATGGTGCTTATGATAACATGTCACTGCCCGTACTAGCTGCCTCGGCAAGAGGTGAATTCGACTGGGCACCCCTACGGTATGTCTCTGGTAGGCGCGAGGAACATCGTCAAAATGTGCATAATCTGGGACTCCTTGTGTGATCCCCTCCAGGTTGTGCACTATCTCATCTTCCTCGCCGCCCTCGCCTTGAGGATCGAAATCGCGAGGGATTCACCTCGCTATCAGTGACATGCCGACAGGTCTCTCTGGGCCAACGTATGTAATTACATGGATTTAATGTAAAGAACATGCATAAATAAAAAAATCACAGTACTCATAAAACTTAAAAAATGAGTCTCACCCAAATCTTCATCCCAATCTTCTCCCTCCAAGAGTGGGAGGTTCGGATCATCAGTGAAATTTGTGCCAAAGTAGGGCCAGTCCTCCATGAAAATTAGTTGTCGGCGGAGCCAATCAAATAATTCCGTTCTCCAGGACATCTGTTGACCGCCCCCTGCCCTTGGCATCAGAGCTGCCTATCGAGCCATCCATGGTTCTCTCGCTGGGGGTGTTGGGACTATGACCTCCTATCACTAAAAAATGGGTAGTCATTCCAAGAAGAACGATACCAGAATAGATTCATAACCAAATTGTTTCAATTTGGCCTTCTTGCATTTTGTCAGCTGGCGCTTCATGTTTATTGTCACGGCCTCTGCCCAGTTGTAGATTGTTGGTGCCAAGCAATATACAGCAAGAAGAAACTATGTCTTTGTTGCATCGTGTAGTGCTTGTGACCTCGTAGCTCGTGTGATGGTATGTAGCACCACTCGTAGTGTCGAATCTGGAATAGTTTGAATATCAACTTTCCCACTACCTGATCCCTTCCGTGCTCCTGGACATACCCTGTCTATCACCATGGTCATGTTTTCCATGCAAGGCCGGGTGCCGGTTAGGATTGATGCTGCTCCCCTCCACAATAATCTTGTGATGAAATACACGTCAGAGACTTAAATCCCAAGTTCTTGATCCCGAAGGATGAAATTCTCTTGATTTTCGTCCCATATGCTGACCAGATACTGTAATAACTCTGGTTGGGCTCAGAGACATGGCGTTAGGAAGAATTTTTTCAAACCACGGTTTCTAAGAGCTTCCATGACTCTCTCATTTTCCATGGCTACCTCATCTTCTTCTCTATGTTCCTGTTCTTTCCATTCAATGACCATTTTGCTTCTTTCTACCTACAAACACATTCATATGAGTGGTATTAGTCAATTTTGACCCTTAAATTTGTGAATAATTGGGGTATTTGATCAGACTTTTGCCTAAAAATTGTTTGCACCATTGGAGCAACTGTTTCCCAAACAGTCGCGCCAATGGGCGCGCCTTAGTGTAAAAAATCGGGCGGTTGGCGCGACTCCGTGCCTGAAACCCGCGCCAACCATCGTGCCCTAATTTTTGCATTTCCTCCCCCAAAATTCGAAATTAAAAATTGCAGATAGTAAGAAATGACTTAAAATGACGAGAGGGATCTCAGCTCTTACCTGGAGCTGACGAATTTGCTATTGTTCTGCTGGATTGACTGTTATCGTCGCCGCAAGATTGCACAATGAAATGGGTAACTATTGCTCCACAAGAGGTAAAAAGTGAAAAGTAATTATTTTTACCATTTTTGGCATTTTATAACTTTTTAACAACCCTAATTAGGTTTTAAGACATGTTTTTTGATTATTTGATTATATTATTTTTGAGAAATGGGTTTTACACATGTCTCTTGTGCAGCAACAGGTTTTTCATGCTACAATGATGAAGTAACGAGTTATATTTTATACTTTTTTGGACTCAGTAAAAACACGAAAAATTCACTACTGGAGTCATCTTTCAGCTCTTTTCTGACTCTCTAAAATTGAAAATATTGTCGAGATTCTTGTTGTTTTGAACTTGTTAAATGGCTGCGAAACGATATCTACCCAGTATACATTTAACCTTTTTTCGAGCTGGGATAAATTATTTACGAAAAATGAATACCTTAGCCTATCGCGACTAAGAGGTTCTCTCAAACATAGTTTTCTAACTTTTCGGACCTGTGAGACTACCTACGAAAAGAGACTGCTGGAGTTTTATTTTCTGCCATCTTTTCAAACTCTCTAAACATGAAAAGATGTTGAGTTCTTCCTTTGTCAAACTCGTTAAACCCTGATGAAATCAGACTTCGTCACCATGACGTTATTCGAGTTCCTTCTTCCTAGGGCTCATAAAATGTACTAGGTTGGATTTTTCCGAAGGACAAACTTATAGTGCAAGCATATGCTATCCCCTTCAAGATTGTTTTAAAAAATAATTGGGGTACTCACTAGAAAAGGTGGGGGAAAATGGAACCAAGTTTTAGTTATGTTGGCAGTATGTCGCTCTTGAACATGGCACTTGTCTTTATTTGTGTTGGGTTGGGGACATCTCATTTCGTCATTTTTTCCTCCATGGGTTTGGGTAATCTCTTTTGACCTCTCATCTTCTCTTTGCCACGTCATCATGACCTCATATCCTTTGATGTCAAATACTGCCAAATCTAGTGTCATGTTGTTGATATGTTCAAGAGAAGTTTGCCTCTACAGTTGTCAACCTTCCTCTGATCTCCTGTTGGTCCTGATTCACTTTCATCATATTCCTCTGTCTCGTGTCAATGATGTGGGAAACATTATGGCCCTTCTTCGACCATGTCACTTCCTATCGACTTCAGCTCATTATCCAAGAATTTGATCTAGAGACTCCCTTCTGGTACCTTGGAGCTTGCATGCCTCAATGGCAGGTTTTTCGCATTCGACGCAAGGTTCACATCATTGAACTTCGATCGAGTGATTCTGCGGATGTTCGACGTCAGATCATTGTTCAGATTCCGTTGATTGTACCTTTTGTACCTTGAGGGCCATCGTCATCATTGGTGGTTTCTCTCGCATCTGTTAATGACTTTTATCATTAGCTGGTAATCATACGATTTTCCTGCATGTTCGACTTCAGCTCATATATTCGCTTGCTTGAAATTGTACTTGTTTGGGTCAAGATGGAGTGCAAGACCCTGGGTTTTTTCTGATACACTCCAAGCTGCGGATTTTTGTGGATTATTATGACTTATTGCATGAATCTCTTGATTGGACGGTTGCGACCATACCTGAGTCTCTTTATTGATCCTTCCTGTTGGATGGCTGTGTCCATACCTCGAATCTCAGTTTTTATATACTATATTATGGATGGCTGCACCCATGCCACATGATTCATGTATCACAGATATCAGTTTTATTTGTAATTACAAGTCTTTTGACAGCAGTGTTTGGTTTGAACGCATTCTCATAAAGCATTTCACCCCTCCCTCTCTTTCGGACTTCATGCCTTAGGGGGCATCTGTTACACAAAATTTTGTCACTGTCCCTGCAATCCCCAACTCACACATTGGAGGGTCGTTTCTGTGACCAATAAGCAGTGTCATGCTTTGCAAATACCATCCTTACATCCCTTTTGATGAAAGAAACATTCTTCTTGTTGACAATTCCCTGAGCAAAGCTGTAAAAATCCCTATTTTTGCCTTGGCATGAGTAGCCAGTTACACCCTCACGTCGACAGGGAAATTTAACACTGAGCCCACGCCAGTTAGACACCTGCGCCCAACTTTTTATGGAATTTAAAAAAAAAATAGAGACAGAGGTTCCATTCCAACCACCTCGAGGATGAGTCATTGGGAGTGGTTGAACTAAAACAACAACGAACTCCTTCCTTTAGTTAGTATTTTCCACCTCCCTTGGAACTCTCCTAAAGGATAGGACTCCCTCCCACCTTTATAGGGATCCCAACCTCCTCCTTTTCCTCTATAAAAGAAACTATCTCTTTTAGTAGAAGCTAGCTGAACTGGGATAATTATACATATTATAGCTGAGCTGCTAGAGAAGATAGAATAAGAAGGAATTACGTTGAGGAAGCTTGAGTCGATGACTTCCAAGAGAGCTTGAGTCCTGTTTGAATTCCCTGACCAACATTTGAGATACACTTCCCTTGAACCCACTAGAGGAGACTGCGACGTCAAATCATCGATTGTACTCTTCCTTCTATTCATTTATATACATGACTACTGTTTGGTTCCACTATTGTGTTATGATGTTTATTTGATGCGATATGTTTATCCCTCTTTGACTGGCTAATAGTTATGAGTGAAACTATTATGTCGTATGATGTTCTTGCTCTTTGTCCTATGTGCAGGTATCTGAGTGTAACAACAAATAGATTGTGATTTTCCAAGGCAGGAGCGAGAGGCGACTACTCTTTCTGTAACGACAACATCGTTGTATTCAAGGTAGGTCAATATACCGTGTCTTTTGTTCATTCATAACTAGGAAGCAACACTTTAGCATGTCCTTTTGTTACTAGACCCACCTTAGGGCTACAGGGATTGTCTCTGTCTGCATAGAGGATTTACCTTCATAACACAAGGGCATCGACTAACAAACCTATCACTACATCATATTCGGCCTGATTATTGGTGGCAGATCCAATGCATACGCCATTGGAGAGGACTAATGAATGCATGGGGGTAAAAATGGCCCAAGATATTGAGGCTAGATTCCGCAAGGAGTGACTTGCACCGTTGGCATAGCCGATATATGGTGTGGATGATGGACCCATTTGAAAGACAACACAAGAAAAAAAATAAGATGATGAAAAATGCAAGAAACCTGAATGCATGGCAGAAATGAAACACACATTGTGATGGGGGATGCTATGGCTAACATTTCTATTCCCCGCACTCTTATTAAGGAGATGGTCGATAAATGGTGTGGGGAAGTTATCTTTGGGACAAGCATTATGCAGGTCACAAAAATCCATATAGACATGGATGGTGCATGTTTTCTTGAGAATGGGATGGGTACAACCATCCTGCTTGAGCTTGTCGATTTCGAATTTGATAACCTCTCGTCTGGAAGGATTAATGGGTCTCAACCTTTGACAGACAGGATTGGCATCGGTCCATGTATCGATATGGTGTTCGAAAATGGCGAGATCAAGTCTGGGCATATTTGAATAGGACCAGGTGAAAACATCATGGAATTCCTTGATTAACTTAGTGTAAGCCTCAATTTCTTCAGGGGTGAAATGTGCCCCCAAGGTAATGTTTTCTTCTATCCCTGGTTTATCAGAAATTTTGATTTAATAATGGTAGACATATTGGACATATTTCCTTCTTTGAAAGCATTGAGTGCAGGAATGGGATTTCTAAACCAATCAACCTCATCATAGATGAATTATTTAGACTCCACAACATATTGGTCATGGGACTACTACGGAAGAAAGTATGCACGGTGGTGCGTATCATCCCAAGGAAAGTCAAGGGTGGTCATTTCTTCCATAATGTCTTCATTAGAATTAAATATGGGGGGACTAGCAGAATAAAGACCACATGACATGGTGGGCCTACCTGGCGCATCATCATGAGAGATATGGTTTACATAAGCATCACTACGAAGGGTAGACAAAGAGCTAGTAGATGAAATATCCACCAATGTTGAGCCCAAGGTGATTTCCGAAGGAGGCTCAATCAAAACAGAAGGGAATGCCCTGGAGGGGGTTTCCACCAAGGATCTCATGGATGATGACAGATAGAGGATAGTGGCTGAAGGTTCCATAATTTATACATCGGGTGGAAGTATCACAATGGGTGTAGATATGTCCTCCAATTATGCTGAAGTAAAACTCATGAGTAGAGGAGTAGAGGATCCACTATGTTCGGCCTTGATTCAGCGGACAGCCTCAAGGGTGTTGCGAAAATCGTCAATATGTAATATCCCTTTTTCAGGATTGCTCATAAATCATGCATGAAAAACGCATTTCCAGCAACATATACAATAAAAAAGTGAAATAGACTCTTGGATCCCATAGATTAGTCAATATATATTCTAAATCCAAGAATATAACTAAAAAAAATCAAACTAGGTGGGCTAAACAGACCTTCCACACTAGTGTAGCTAAAAATGGTGAAAAACCCCAAGACTGCAAAATGTCGGAGCAGCTGCTCAAGGGACTGTGCAGTCAAAGAGAGGGTTTACACATAAAATGATAGGATAATCATAGATATACTCATATGTTGATAAATAATTCTGAAGTACAAAGATCTAATCTCTTATACAAAATACAAGATAACCTTGCAAGGGTTTCTTGTCAAACACTCTATATATAAAATGTGATATTCAGAAAATGACTAAATAATCACTATAACACTGAAGTGCATGAGTGAAAAAGGCTGAAATATGTATGATATTATGTATAACCCTCAAGGTATTCCTCCCATGAAAGGATGAACTTCTCAATCACAAGGAAACACTGCAACGGAGCCACCAAACCATGCAATGAACACTGCCTCCAAAATAACACACTCCCTAGAAAAAACAGCACTGGGAGGGTATGAGAAATGTGTGGTCTGATACCACAGATCTAAAATATGCTCTGGAGCTCTCCAAACATATATCTCAAGTGAAGGAAAGCTTCCTCCAATGAGAAACTAGCTCAGAAGCCGGGATTCCAATCCCTTCCACTGCTGCACCCAGCAACACTGCACAATCTCCAACAAAGCTGTGCTGATCTAGATGGCTAAATATTGGCCTAAAAACCTGATGTGGAATGATGAATACAAACTCTCCCAATGAGCTCCTCAAAGGAAAGAGGTGGGATTCCCGCCCGGGAACACCCAGTGCTAAACGACACTGCAACTTTGCTAAGCAGCAAAGCAACAAAAATTCTTGGCAGCCAAGAATAATAATCTACAACATGATGAATAATGTTTCCATCCTCTTCCTTATATAAGATGTGAGTTTTCTTTCCCTTTGCCTCACTCACTTAGGTTACTTCTAACCCAAGTTACATTTCCCTCCAAAATTGCGTTATCCATCCTAGGATTCCTCCTCCACTAAAACTGCGCTGTTGACTTGGTCAAAGAAACTTCATTTTATCTTTGTTCACACATGAAGGTGTCTTATTGAGCTAGAAAGAGTGTCTCCTTTCACACTTGGAGTTTTTTTATCCTCCTTAGGAGACTTATGGGCTTTTCTACCCATTTATTTACCGGCTACAGTTGCTGCTAACTCTAATGTTCCATTTAGCTTGGAAGCTAAAATTTTGGGAAAATTACACAATATTGGGACAAAGGTGAGAATAGTGGCCATAAATATCACAAAAAGCATAAGGGTGATTCATGTGCAATGATTTGAGTTTCTTAGCTGAATCAGGTAAGGTAACATGGACCTCCAGGATATCGGATTCAAGAAACGCCTCGTTGACAATATATTTGAGATGAGGAATCTCAGGAAAAATTTTGGTAGCATGCCCAAATACATCACACAAAGCACATGGAGGTGATCGCTTTGAAGGATTAGGAGGAGCAGGAGTTTTTTGGGCAGCCTTTTCCTTAGGTTCCTTATTTCTGGATTTCCCCCCCGTCACTAGATGCTTTTGGAACAAGAGTAGCTTCCTATTGAGGTGGATGAGGCACTGAAGCAAAGGGAAAGGTCATAGCGACCAGTTAGACAAGGGTCAAAGCGGTATAAGGTTTGATCTGACCAAGCAGGGTTTCTTCTGGGGTATCAATGTACCAGACTGGGATCCCTGGGGTCAAATTTTGAAGGCTCAACGTAACCATAACAGGCACCGAAAGACTCTAAAGGGGGGAGCTAAAAACGCTATCTGAACATATGAGTAATGGCCTGGCAGAATGGATCTCATCTAATTAAGGCTAGAGGGAACTGTTCCTGGTTGAAATGAAGTGGAAGAGGCATCAGCTGAGGGAGAAGGTCCTTGAAAATAAGGTCCCGAGGAATCTGTTTAGTGACCACTAGCAGGATGCAGAGGTGCAGGCTACAGGCTAGTTGAACCAGACCACTTGTGGCTAGTCCGAGACGATTGCATCGTGCAAAAATTCGACGATATGGGGTCAGCAATAAGAGGGGGAAGACTAGGGAATGAACCAAGCAAGGTGGAATATTTAAAGACTCCAGGTGAGACACTGGTAAGAGGAGCGACTGATTGCTTATCGGCCATTGAAGATATAATAGACTTAGGGGAGGTCTCAGACTTCAGTTCATAATATGTCAAATGATCAAGGGTAACGATATTTCCATTGTGAGGAAATCACATCTTATGGTGAATTGTAGATGTGACAGCAAATATTTCATAGGTATAGCTACAACCCAAGAGGATATTCTAATCCAAGTGGGTGTCAATGACTTCAATGTCAATACAAGCAGTCTTTCCCGAAAGAGTGATGGGACAATTGCGGTACATGCCAAGGGGCTGAGAAGAGTGATCATCCCAAGCACGTAATATGATGGTGGATGGGGCTAAGTTGGGTGATCCAATTTTATTCCAAACAAAGGCAGACATCACGCAGGTTGATGCACCCTCGTCAATGATACAACGCAAGATAAGAGAATTTCGAATATTGACTGGTATTTGGAAGGCGATAGATGAAGGTAAGGGGGGATGTTCTGACTTGTCAACATCAAAGATGATCAAACAATCATATAAAGGATCCACAGTGCCCAGAGCAGACAATAGAGCTTTACATTGTGAAGGGAACGAGTGGAGGAATTCCAACGTTGACATGGCAGCAAGAGATTGTGCCAAGTCATATATTATGTTGTAAGTGTGGGCATCTTTGCCAGAAGCAACAATTCGATGTAATGGCCCTTTGGGGATCTTGGGAATGAGCTCTGCCCATGGCTAAGGGATATGCTAAGGGGAATTCAATGTCGAACTGGACTCTATGGAAACTTTGGTTTGGGACTCGGTTGCAGACGAAGGAGGTGGCTTCCATATTGGCGTGACTAAGTTTGAAGGTTGATATCAACGATATTAAACTCTTTATAATTCATCATGATAATATGCTATTCAAGCGTACCAGATTAGGAAGGTTGAGGGGCAGCCTAACCTTGAGGGGTTTGATCAGCCACATATCCTTGTCGAGGGAAAGGATTAGTGAAAACAGTTGGTTGAACTGGCACAGTCCTTGGAGGAGTGGAAGTAGTGGCTCCTTTTCCTCTAGATGTTTCTTGTGCTTCCCACAATTGGTGCATTTGGGGTAAAAGGGGATAATTTTGAGTATAATGGCCATGGACACCATAATAAGAACAAGGCTTGTTCGTATGAAAAGGCCTATCCTACTTGGGATGATTTCCCTGTTTTTGGTTGTTAGTGTTAGGCTGGTTCCCTTGGGGTGCGTTTGGTTGGTTACCTTGGTGCCCTTGATTACCTTGCGTTGGTTGATTTTGGTTTCCTTTCCTCTTTTTTTTGGAATTAGGAGGATTAGTCGCACTCTAATATGCATATACCTGACTCAGAGGGGGAGGTGGATGTTGTGGTAGAGGTTGAGAAGGCATGGGAGGCTGGGGTGAGGTTGTCGTAGGTTCTAGAGCACCGGGCTGCGGATAAAAATATAAATGAGGTTGAGAAACATTGGGGTAAACAGGTTGAGCGACAACAGGCCCTGGCATCAGTTGATACAATGGTGAAAATGTGCTTTGTCCTGGATACATGTTGTTGGGAGGGGGATAAGTGTTGCCAAGAAGGGGATAACTCATGGAATGATGAGTATACAGATGTAAAATATATCCAAAGATACCTTTGATGGCGTGATATGCCCCCAGTGCATTGGCACCACCAGGACTAGGAAGATTTGGTAAAACGGTATAAACATAACTAGGTTGGGCGTAGATCAAGTCATATTTCAACGCAATTTGGAGAGATTCTTCCTCTTTCTAAGGAAAGTGAGATGCGACATATTTAAGAATAGAAGGAAAAATTGTTCTGAGAAACCAATCCATATATACATGGTCATCGAATGTAGGAGCTCGACATAAGCTCCTCCTTCTACGCCATTCTTGGACAAGGTCAGAAAGGTGGGTGGCAAAAGTTTGACAGAATGCGGTCAACAACTCGATACCAGTATCATATCAGAGAGGTAGCTGGAATTAGGATAAAAATGCTTCAGCAAGAGTCAAAAAAGTGGTGTTCATACATTTTATCACTAATGACTCCATCCGTCTTCGGAATATGAGGCAGAGGCTTGGTCCACATACCACTTTGCAGCGTCTCTAGTGAGCGTATGTTGGAATAACCGAAGACGGATGGAGTCATTAGTGATAAAATTGGATGAACGCCACATGTGAAAGGAGCAGACGTGATTATTAGGGTCCTCTCCAGATTTTCCTTTGAACTTAGTGATGTCAAAAGGAAGCTTAGTTTTCATAACAAGCCAACCTGGATCATGGTGTATAGAGTCATTAATTAACTGGCTGAAATCAGGGAGTCTTAAACCTACCATAAAAGTTAGCAAAGGAGTAGTCGGAATGGTTCCGGTAGTGGTTCCACTACTAGAAACTCCAGAGCTAGGGTTGGGGCTACCACCATCTTAAGGACTAGTACCTACATTAGTGCCTGGCATGGTGACGGAATGAGGTAGAGGAGAATCGGGTTCAGAATTGGAGTGAGGGCCCAATGGACCAGAATCAGAGTCGGTATGGGGACTCGGTAGAGGACTAACTCAGACTCGATGCTTTGGAGTAGTCTTCCTAATGGAAACTGAGGATGAATGGCTAGGAGTCTCCACAATAAGTGCCTTGGGGCCACAATGATGTCAAGACATAGATACCCAAATCGGATGGAAGAGTAATAAAAAAAAGGCTCAGAGGGGCAAATAAATTAATTACAATGTTTATGTCCTTGCTTGGTGGTGTAAACCAAGTGCTCTTCACTTTATGTGTGCGTGTGTGCAAGCCGTGTGTTAATTTTAATTAAGCCCGGATGATTGTGTATAAAGAAAAGGAAAAAATGGTGTATAATTATAAATAAAATTGAAACAATGGTAAAATAAACAACTTAAGATGCATAAATTCAACCCAAAAATAAGGGCTCCCAAACAATTATTATAAGAGGCGGGTGAAATTGACTCAAACACACAAGATGGAAAAAATATATAAGGTCTAAGGGACAGGGATATAATGACTCAGATCTACTAGAAAACATGCAGAAAATAGCGAGAAACTAGAGGGAAAATTGCTGCAAAATAGGAGGCAAAAGGATAAAACCCTAAGGGAAACAAGGGGAACCTTAAGGGAGATACCAAATAAAACTCAAGAGGGGGTTTTGGATGGAATAATAACTGATCTAAAAGGATCTGAAAGAAGGATAGATCAGACCCTAAACAATGGCTGAAAGCATTGCAAAATTTCAGACTACCTACTCAGCTAAACCCCTCCTAAAAAGATGAAAGTGTACTGAAACACTAAGGGGATTGTTCCTACTTCAAGAAGAAAAATTGAGCATAAGACAGGTGGTGACAGAGGTCAGACAACCCTGAACAGTGCTTGCAGAAAACCCTGACTATAACAGAAAAAATCCTGAAAAAAGTTGCAGCTCGCATGTACTGACCTAATTGCTGTTGAAATCGCAGTTTTGGGCACAATAGGTGCGACCTGAGCTAGAACTCATAGGTTCTGGGCTGAAAACTGCAAGCTGCAATTCCAGAAGTCTCAGGCGGTAGGTTGCGGAAAAATTTTCCATTTGTGGCGCCTGCGGAAAACACCCAGAAACACTTGGAAGTTAGAATTTTTACTGTTTTAAGGCATAAAAGGTAAGAAAAACATTAAGGGACTAAAAATAGCTGAAGAAAAACCCTATTTACTGAAGCAGTTGGTCAGGCAAGTATCTGAATAAAACCTTGTGGAGTCAGCAATTGTTAGAATGAATTCTTAACGCAAGTGTACGAAAAGAGATCACTTTAGTTGCACATGACAAACAACCCTAACAACAAATATGGCCTAAGTTTCAAAAACATTATGTAAAGAGGCACAAAAGGTTCATATTTTGTTTCATTTATATTGTTATCCAAAGTTCCTCAAATAAATCAAAATTCATTACACGACAAATAGCTTTGTCATGTTGTGGTTAAAGTGTGCACATTATTCAAACACACAATCATCTGACGCAACAGATCAATGGTGCAAGTTTAGTTCCCCCCCCCCCTCTCTATCCTATCTTTACCACCGGGGGGGTTCTAAAAAGATGGTTTTCCCCCGCCGGGTCCCATGCTACGTGGTGCCTTCCCCGCATTTCGCACCCCCTACCTAATACCGCTAACCACCCTCGACCCCCTCCGAAAACCACTTCCCCCTCATCTCTGTCCTGATGCCCCTACCTCGCTCCTTCTGCCATTAATTCCCTTCCATGTGTTCCTAAGAATTACCCAATCAATCCACTTCCCAAGAATTTACCATTTTCACATTAAATTTTCCCGGGTAGCCGTTTGAATCTAACGGAACCGTGCCTACTTGCAACGGAAAACCCGTGAATGCTTTTTAAACCCTGAACTCATCCCCATTTCACCTTTCTGCTACATAATTCTCTACGAATTAATTTTAATTTTTAGGTTTTCCAGTGCACAATCAATTTCTCCTGCTAATAAAACTTATGATCGAGCACCAATGTCTCATTTACTTCTCCTGATCATCTACGGACTTGAAAACAGTCCCGGTAAACCCTTCATCTTCCTCATCCCACATTATGTTAAAATTCTCCATTGATAGAGATGCCTCCTAAGAATAAAAACTAGGAGGACTATATCAACCCCTTGGTCCATCCTCTAGTTGACTTAGATCACATCCCCTTAGTTGATCGGGACTATAAAATCTTCGAGACACAGTGTGAGTTCGAAATATTCGAACTCTACTGTTGGCTCGAAGACAAATTTATAGATAAAACATATAAAATTGGACTTTGGGAGTCTAATCTCCCTCACTACATTTTTCCCCAAACCTTCCATTCTCCAAAATTCACCAGAATATGCCAAGCTTGTTATGTCCCTAATCAAAGAGAAATTATAGCCCCTACTGGTGAAATTCTCTTCACCATTATTGCCAAAACCATATATTAGAAGATGTAGGCCACCTCTGTCAAAAATAGTACCCATTCTCATTAGAAGCCTTGACAGAACTATACCAGAAACTTTATTTTTCCAATAGCGCCAAGATTTTTGACCTTTTCCTACCAGAAAATACTCAATTACCAAGAAAAAATCCACCTTATCTGTTAGGTCCCTATATTACTAGTATAGTCCCTTATTGTTGTTAGTGTAACCCCATTATTTTTATTATTGTTGTAACCCCCATTTTTTTATTATTGTGCCCTTAAATTATTATTGTTAGGTCGGCTAGGATTACATTGTGGCCCACTAGGATTACATTATGGCCCCATGGACTCCTATATATAGAAAGGAGGTTTTGTAAATTGTATCATCCAAGAATTGTTCATTTATGTAATGTATTGGAGGTTTCCCCCTCGAATTGGCTTATTTCTAAGGCGTTGATATCTCTTTTCTTCTATTTTTGGAGCTGGTTACACAACGATTGGTATCAGAGCTTTGGATTCTAGGGTTTCGCTGCTCCAAACAGGTCATCGTGGAATTTTCGCAATAAAATTTTTTCTACGACGTTTCAGAAGCTAAAATTTTTAGGGTGCGAAGCCAAAATCCTGAGGAAGATTGTCTAAAAATTTTAGAGCTTGGTTCGCAATATTTTCGGAGATATGATCTGTGGAAGTTAGGTCTTTTTTTCAGGCTCCTAAACAGGTCATCGTGGCATTTTCGCTATAATTTTTTTTCTACGACAGTTCAGAATCTGAAATTCCTATGGTGCGAAGTTGAAATCTTGAAGAAATTCTTCAAAAAATTTCAGATCTTGGTTCGCAATATTTTTGGAGATATGATCTGTGGAAGGTAGTGCTTTTTCAAGCTCCTGAATTTCATCTCAAAGAGGTGATCGTGGGAAAAGTTCAATAACTCTCTCTATGGGCATCGGATTGGAGTGCCGTAAAAAGTGGTCACAAGTAAACAGACTTTATTTTCTTGGCTATCAATTTCAGAGACGAATAATGAAACAGTGACATGTGGCAAGTCGTACAAGTTCGTTCTACTGAACCAGTCCATAATTAGGTCATTGTGGGAGATTGGACACAACTTTGTCTTGGAGAATCCAAATCAGGTCAGACCTGTGGCATTCAAAAGATAATTAAGAGGGATAATTTTGTACCAAAAATCAAATATTGAAGTGCTTCAATCACAAATATAATCCAATTTCAATATCGAGCTCCTCAAAAGCAAGAAAAAGGTGTGTATTTTTTTTTTTCCGAATTGCATAGGTCTTGTTTGGAGAATCAATTTGAATTGATTCCAAGGGAATATTGTAGAATAGATATCAGTATTGGGTTATAAAATATGCCCCGTAAAAATAATTCAACACCCATTAAGCCTTCAGAAGGCTCTACTATGACTCATGAAGATGAAGAATTGCAACATGATCTATCAAAATTACAAGAGCAAGTGCAACAAATTTCACTCTCGCAAAGAGCAACAAAAAATGAAATGGAAGTTTTGAAGAAAGGCTTGGAAGCTAAGATGGATGGAGTGCAAGCTAATATGGATGGCGTGGAAGCTAAGATGGATGGCATGGAAGCTGGCATGGAAGCTAAGATGGAAAACATGAAGAATGATCTAAAAACAGACATTGAAGGTTTGACAAAGTTGATACAAGAAATGTTTCCTAATGGTGAAAAGATAGTAGAAGAACCTCATGATGAGAACAAAATAAATGTTAATCGTGATTTCATAAACTCTAATGTTGGCGGGAAGAACCACCATATTCCAAAAATGGATATGAGGAAGTTTGATGGAAAGGATCCTGTAACATGGATACTACAGATGGAGCAATGTTTTGATCTCCATAACGTGCAAAACACACAAAAGGTACGCATTGCAACTTTACATTTAGAACAAAATACATTTGTATGGTATCGATGGCTTTGCTCCCGTAAAAAAATTGTCACTTGGTCTATTTTTACGGAAGAAATGGTAGCACATTATGAGGATACAAAGAGCAACACCTTCTTTAGCCAATTGATAAATCTCAAACAAAAGGGTTTATTGGGGCAGCACATTGAGGAATTCCAAAAATTGAATATAAAGGTAACTGATATTCCAGAGGAACACAAGATCGATCTCTTCATAGGCACTTTAAAGGATAATATCCAACATGAAGTTCGCATTTTGGAACCAGATTCATTGGAGAAGGCATTCAGGTTGGTAGGAAAATTTGAATGTAAAATAATTGCGACAAGGAAGCCTACCACTCAATTCTATAAAGAAGGAAGTGTTGCTACGCCTAGATTACCACAACCTACAAGGTTGACACCACAACAATTGGAAGAAAAAAGAGCAAAAGGGCTTTGCTATAGTTGTGATAGCAAATACACTAAAGGTCATAAGTGTGCTGAGAAGAAATTATTTTACATAGATTGTGAAGAGAAAGAAGAAAATGAACAAGAAGAGGATATACACCAGGAACCAGCCCTAGAAGAGGAAGAAATGAATCCGACCATATCGTGTAATGCACTGGCAGGAATTACCACTCCTCAAACTCTCAAGATAGCAGGACAAATCAAGAAGAAAAGGTAATAGTGTTGATTGATTCAGGTAGCACCCATAATTTTATTCATTGTAAGGTAGCCAAGGAATTAAATTGTTTCCTATACCCAGCACCAGAATGTCAAGTGGTGGTTGCAAATGGAGGAACTATAAATTGCTCTGGAAAATGCCATAACATCAAGCTAACCATGGGGGAATATGTGTTGACTAGTCCAATGCTTTCCATTCCTATGGGAGGTGCTGATGTTGTACTAGGAGTACAATGGTTACAATCTTTGGGGATGGTAGCTTTTAATTTTCAAGAAATTTTCTTGAAATGTTTTTCTGAAGGAAAGGAAGTCGAATTACGGGGTATTGAACGGAAATCGGGAAGGATAATAAGCTCTAATTTCATGACAAAGCTTCTAAAGAAAGAACAAAAAGGCGTAATTGCACAATTATGCTCACTAGAAGTTCCGACATCAAAATCATCTATTTCTGCAGATCTCCAACAAGTCTTGGACAATCATTCCAAGGTGTTTGAAACTCCCAAAGGACTCCCACCTATTCGTGATCATGATCATGCTATTCATTTGATTCCAGGAAGTGTTCCTCCAAACATCAGGCCTTATAGATATCCTTACTTCCAAAAGAGCGAAGTTGAACGTATGATTGCAGAAATGTTAGAGGCAGGTATAATTCAACCTAGTCAAAGTTCTTTCTCTGCTCCTGTAGTATTGGTACACAAGAAGGATGGATCATGGCGAATGTGTCAGGATTATAGGGAGCTCAATAAGCTCACCATTAAAGATAAATTTCCCATTCCTGTGATTGATGAATTATTGGATGAATTACATGGAGCAATTTATTTTACCAAGTTGGATCTTCATTCGGGATATCATCAAATTAGAATGAAGACTGAAGATATTCCAAAAACAACATTTCGAACTCATGAGGGTCATTATGAATTTTTGGTCATGCCTTTTGGCCTTACCAATGCACCTTCTACATTCCAAGGGTTGATGAATTCCATTTTCAAACCCTTCCTTAGAAAATTTGTGCTAGTATTTTTTGATGATATACTAATCTATAGCAGGTCTTGGAAGGATCATGTTGAACATGTTGAGAGGGTGCTCAAACTATTGCAGGAGAAACAATTATATGCAAAAACATCCAAATGTTTCTTTGGAGTACAAGAGGTGGAATATCTGGGTCATATTATATCTCACGAGGGTGTTAAAGTAGACCCTAACAAAATTAAAGCCATTAAGGAATGGAAAGTCCCACGACCATAAAGCAGTTGCGAGGATTTCTTGGGTTAACAGGGTATTATCGCAAGTTTGTTAAGAATTATGGGAGAATAGCAGCACCTCTAACAACATTATTGAAGAAAGATGCATTTTCATGGACTCGTGAAGCAACTAAGGCCTTTGAACGTCTTAAAGAGGAAATGTGCCTAGCACCGGTCTTAGCTACACCAGACTTCACAAAAACCTTTTTTGTTGAATGTGATGCCTCGGGAAATGGAATTGGTGCAGTTTTAATGCGGGAAGGAAGACCCATTGCTTTTGAAAGTCGTCCAATCAAAGGAAAGTATTTACAGAAACCTATTTATGAGAAGGAAATGTTAGCAATACTGCATGCACTAAAGAAATGGCGAACTTACCTAATGGGAAGACACTTCAAGGTAAAAACTGATCATGATAGTCTTAAACACTTGTTGGAACAAAGACTATCTTCAGAAGAGCAGCAAAAATGGGTCACAAAGATGTTGGGTTATGACTTTGAAATAATCTACAAAAAAGGAAAGCTTAATGTTGTTGCGGATGCACTCTCAAGAAAGAATGAAGAGGTGGAAGCATTGCTTTGTGTCATTTCTATTATCCAGCCAGATTGGATAACTGAAGAAAGAGATGAATGGAAGAAGGACAAAGATGTATGGACACTCATTCAAAAGTTTTAGCAAGATCCTAGTACATCTGATACATTTAGTTGGAAAAATGATTCCTTATGGTACAAAGATCGCTTATATCTTTGTAAGAATTCCCAACTAAAACAAAAGATTCTTCCGGAATTGCACACTTCTCCTTTAGGAGGACACTCAGGATTTTTAAAAACTTACCACAGGGTGAAGAAAGAATTTTTTTGGGATGGCCTTAAATCTGATATTCAAAAGTTTGTGGCGAAATGTTTGGTTTGCCAGTAGAATAAAGTGGAGACAATTAAGACCCCGAGACTTCTACAACCTTTATCCATTCCAAGTCAACGTTGGGAGGAGATTTCAATGGATTTTATCACAGGTTTACCTAAGTCCGAAGGAAATAATGTCATCATGATGGTAGTTGATAGACTTACCAAGTATGCACACTTTTGTGCATTATCTCATCCATTTAAAGCAAGTACAGTTGCTACTACATTTATGGACAGAATTCAAAAGCTACATGGAAACCCAAGGGTTATTGTGAGCGACATAGATCCCATTTTTACTGGAAATTTTTGGACGGATTTATTTTCTTGTTTGGGTACTCAATTAGCTCATAGCTCATCTTATCATCCTCAATCTGATGGTCAAACTTAGATAGTAAATAAATGTTTGGAAGGATATCTTCGTTGTTTTGTATCTGATAAACAAACACAATGGGTCAAGTGGTTACCTCTCGCTCAATGGTGGTATAACACTTCCTTCCATACTGCAGCAAAAATGACCCCATTTATGGCACTTTATGGATATCATCCACCATCGATCACATCATCTTTAAGGGAAAATTCGAAGGTTCAAGCAGTGGAAGATCACATCGAGCATCAGCAAGAAGTTCTCCAACTCTTAAAGGATGTTGGCAATATGATGCAGAGAGTTGTCCTTGATGGCAACCCACTGAATGAAGATGAAGACTTGAGACTGTTGACATGTGTTGTCCTTGAATGGAAACCCTCTTGATGAAGATGATGGAAACTTACTTGATGAAGTTGTGCTTGATAGAATATGTTCTTGATGAAGTAAATCTGATGTATCTACAGTGTGTACAGAAGGCAATGAAGAAAGGAATTCAGCATGTGCTAAATCTTGATGAAAAGAGTATGTCTCTAGGCATACACGGATTTGCCTAGGGGAAGTCGCGTATGCACGCGGGAATCAACGTGCCAAGTCGCGTATGGGAAAAAGCGCTCTTAAAGTGAAAAACCAGGGGTAACCACCATGGTATTGACCCATTGTATTGGGTAATGATTCGTCTAAATGACCCCGTCTAGGAATACCATCGGAAGTAATGTAGTTTTGGCTCATGGTATTGAAAAAGGGGCTCATGGTATTGAAAAAGGGTAAACCTATATAAAGAGAAGAAATTCATTTGTGCAAATCATGAGTGTGGGTGCAAGATGTCTGAGCTTGAATGAATACTTCTCTCTGAAGGATATCTGAATGGAAAGGGTTACAGTTGAATGATAGATCTGAATGTATGATGCACCAATGATGAAGAAGGGGATCTAGATCTGAAATATTTGCTAGATCTGTTTATGAAATGATTAGATCTGTGATGAGGCGAACATCTGTCTAAGGTAAAGGGTAAAATCTAAACTGATGTATCTATTGTGAAGAATTACAATGACATAAAATTCTAAAGAACCATACGCTAGTTCGCCGAAGAGGAAGCGCGTATATATGCGGCTTCGCTGAAGAGAAAGCGCGTATGCGCAATAAAATTAGCTCTGTAATATGTACAGAAGCATACGCTGGTTTATGTGAACGGAAGCACGTATATACGCGACATCAAAGAAAGGAAAGCGCATATGCAAACTAGGGCTTGTTGAAGTCTGTGGTAAGAAATGTCTGATCTGTTCTGTTGGTTTACTGATATCTGTCAGTGAGTTATATGTATCTGTTTCATGGTTTACTATGCTTAAATGTATTGAGTGGGTCCAGTCTGAAAATATGATGAAACGTGGCCTGCAAGTGGTGTCCTAAAGGATGCTTTGGATCCAGTGTGAAAATTGATGAAACGTGGTCCATAGAGGTGCTGAGGGTTGTAGCCTTCAGTCAGGGGATTGTAGCTCCCTTCCAGGAGAGGCTGGTAAACGAGATCAGGGGGTCGTAGCTCCCTTCCAGGAGAGGCTGGTAAACGAGTCAGGGGGTCGTAGCTCCCTTCCAGGAGAGGCTGGTAAACGAGCGCAGGTGGGTGCCTGCGTGCTGGTAGGAGTCTGCACCAGCACATATGTTGTAAGATATTTTCTCTATAATAAAATATTGAAGGCTGAGCAACTGCAGCGGTGGTTTTCTCCCGACTTGGGTTTCCACCTAAAATCCTGGTGTTCATGTGTGATGCTTATGTGTGATGGTTTATTCTGTTCTTACTGCACATGTTTATTTTTTAGAGAACATCTAATGAATGAATGATGGAATGATATAAGTGAAGAACTAATGGCCTAATTAGATCTCTGTGTATACGCGAGTTTTATGAAGGATATCCGTGTGTATACGCTAGTTGTCTTCAGCAAAGTAGCATATGGGTTTTAGAGCATGAAAAGTAAAAAAATTTAGTTTTCCCTAAATACTGATTCACCCCCCCCCCCCCCTCTCAGTATTTTTCCCAACAATTGGTATCAGAGCAGGTTCTTCTGCAAAAGCTTGATCGCTTGAAGGAGATCCGTCGCGATGGGAAGTCATGAAGGATTAATGTCTATAAAGCCACCTCTATTCAATGGAAGCAATCTGATATTCTGGAAGGTACGAACAAAAGCATATCTACAAATTCTTGGTGCAGATGTATGGGCAATCGTGGAAGAAGGTTATCAATACCCGGCAAGTATTCCTACTGATGCAGCAGAAAGGAAGAAGTATGAAATCAATGCCAAAGCGGTGAATGTCTTATTAGGAAGCATGTCTGAACCAGAATTTGCTAAGGTGATGCAGCTAAATTCAGCAAAAGAAATATGGGACAAAATCATTCTAAGCTATGAAGGAGACACAAAGGTAAAAAGTGCAAAACTCCAAACTCTTAGAATTGAATATGAAAATTTGAAGATGCATAGTGATGAGAGTGTTGCCGGTTTCTTTCTTCGTCTGGATGATATTGTAAATCGAATGAGAAATTTGGGTGAAACCATAACTGATACTACTCTGGTGGAAAAGGTCTTAAGATCCTTGACTTCAAAATTTGACTCTAAAGTTTTAGCTATTGAAGAAAGGCAAGATCTGCAAACTCTTACTATTGTTCAATTACATGGTATTCTGACTGCTTTTGAAATGAGACAAGGAGGTCCTTCTCAAATCAATGAAGCTGCTTTTAAGGTATCTGCAAGAGGAAAAGAAAAGGAAGTTGTCAAAGAATCCAGCTATATATCCGATGAAGAAGAAGCAAATTTCGTGAGAAAACTCCAACTAGGAACTGGAAGATTCAGAGGTAAGCTTCCCTTAAAATGTTTTGAGTGTGGAAAATTTGGTCACTATGCTGCTAAATGTCCTTATAGAAAAAAACATGGTAAAGGGAAACAATTTTAAAAGAGGAAGAGTTATTATGCAAATGAAGACAGTGATGGGTCATCTGATAGTGAGGAAGAACGTGAAGAAGATCTTAGACTTCTCATGGAATTTGAACAAAGAGAAGAAAACAATACATTTGTGGATGCTCTAGAGAACAATGACTTTCTTGAAGTGTCCAGTAAAGATGAAGAAGATTCTGACCAAGATCTGAAAGTGCTCATGGCAAAGAAGCAAAAGAAGAAGGCTGCTCAAAGCAAACAGACATCTCAGAAATCATGTATAGCAGAAATTGAAGGAGATGAAACAGGTATTAATCATTGTTCTTGTATTTTACTTAACTGTATATGCAAATATTATGATAGTGAAAGTGAAGATTCTGACCAAGCTCTACAAGTGCTCACGGCAAAGAGGAAAAAGAAGAAGGCTACTCGAAGCAAGGAGATGTATCAGAAAACCTGTATAGCAAAAATTGAAGAAGATGAATCTGATAGTGATTTGGGTCCTTGTAATCTTCTTTGTGCAAGCAATGGTGTAGAAAGTGAAAGTAAAGTTGTGGATCTAGAACAAGCTATCAAGATCAAAGTTGAAGAAAAACAAAAGAAAATTGATAAGAAAGATTCTATCTACAAAGAGATGATCTCTCAAATGAAAGATCAAATAGAGATGTTGAATGGACAGGTGGACAAGTATCAAAGGTTTCATACTTATGCATCCAATCGAATTAAAGAACTAGAAGTAGAAATCAACGATCTAAATACAGATCTCGAAAAATCAAGCAAGAAGAATGAAGGACTTGAAGCTGCAATCATCTCTCTGCAAGCAGATCTTGAAGCATCAAGTAAGAAGAATGAGGAACCTCTACAACCATTTGAAAAGGAAGGCCTTGAAGCAGAAATCATCTCTCTCAAAGAAGATCTAGAAAAATCAAATAAGAAGAATGAAGAGCTACAACAAACATGTGAAGAAAACGAAAATTGGTTGAAAGAAGAGATTCTAAATCTGAAGGATCAAGTAGAAGATGGAAGAAGGAAAGAAGAAAGCATGACAAAGCAATGTCGAGCCTTGGAGGTTGAGGTAAACATTCTCAAAGGTAAATTAGAAGAAAAGGTTAAACTTTTGAGGTTTCAAGATAGTACTAACATTTTGGACAACATTCTGAGTAATCAAAGGTCTCCTGCTATCAAACTTGGTCTTGGTTTCCAAGAAACTGTTAAAGGAGAATCTAGCTCACAAGGAAGTGCTAAAAATTCAAAGGATGTCAATGCAAAACCTGAAGTGTTGAAAGAGACAAAAGGTCAACCAACAATGATGAAATCTCAAAGGAAATCAGTCAATAATGTTGAATGCTTTAAATGTCATAATTATGGGCATGTTGCAGCAAATTGCAGGAGCAGATCATTTCAGCCTCGAACAAACAGTTCCTACATAGAAAGGTACTCTGGCTTCTTCAAGGGATATTGTTTTTCATGTAACAAGTATGGACATAAAGCGACTGATTGTAAAAGGAGGAAGATTAGAAATACTCATTATGATTCTTATGCTTATTTCTCTGGACACATGAGATGTTATTCTTGTAACAAGTATGGACATGTAGAAAAGGAATGCAAGTTGAACAGATATGAGAAATTGGATAACTTCCAGCACACAAATAGAAAGTTCAAACAAATCTGGAAAAAGATGGAGGACCGATAAGAAACGTAGGGAATTCTGACCCTACTGCAGTCATCCGCTTCTGAAGCTGACTTTTCTTATTGACTGCAGGAATGATGTGGGATACATTATGAGATTGAGTAATGTATCGTCACAGGGGGAGCAATGTATGATGACTCTCATGATTGATTTGATTATTCTGGTTATATGTATTTCTGACAGAGCATCTGATATGAAGAAGATAGGTACAGGAAGTACAAGTTCAGGGGGAGATGAAGGAATGTAAAAAAAAAAAAAAATTCTATGCTTCACTTTCCATACGCAGGTTCTATTAACAAAAGTCGCGTATACACGCGAGTTCCAGCAGACACAGTCATGTATGCATTGATGATAAGAGAATTTATATGATAGCTGAAGATCTGGAGCAGAGGTTCAGGGGGAGCATCAGTCTGACTGTTAATAACTGTATTATTGACTCAATTTCAGCTTAGTTTCTCAGTTCTAAATAATGAGGATACGATACATGGTTTCTTGTGTTGAAGATTGTGGATGAGTCATGTTTGCTTGTTGATGAAGAGTATTCATTGTTGAGATGAAAGTCCTATAATTCGGAGATAAGGGCAGCCCATGCAGAGATTGTTGCTGATGACTTGCTGATGAACGTTTTCAGGTTGCACAAGTTAAGAAGGAGCACTGGTCCAGGGGGAGCAGCAGGTTGAATACTAATGATTGCATTGTTGGCAATATGACTGCTTATTCTTTGGTTTTTGTGATACTCATGCTCAAATGATGATGACCTGGTACATGGTTTATTATGATGAGATTTTGAGCCCTGGTTACTGATAAGTATCTTTTGTGCTCACACATGGATGAGTTGGATGTCGTTTGATTCAGAAATAAGAATAGATAATGCAGAGTTTGTTACTATGGTTGAGATCTTTTGCCTACATATGTTACTTCATGTTAAATCTTGAATATCTTGATGATATTGGACCACATGGATGATTGCTTGACACATATTTGAAGATGTTGTTCCGGTATGATAATTTCTCTTGGAAAGATTGTATTGATGCTGCAAAGAATCTGAAGGCTTGGTTACTAATGTGCTTATGCTACAACCGTTGGATGACGCTTGAAGACGCAACTACACTGATCTATCTATCTGCACTCCAGGGAAGCATTCAAAAATCTCAGAAAGAAGCTAAACACTGTCTTTTTCTCACAGAGGATCAGATCTGGTTAAAATTTAGAAGATGGAATTGAATACGTGGGTTTCCTGAAACACAGTCGCGTATATATGCGAGTTCGTGCACATAAAACCGCGTATGTCTGATTGCTGACAAATTTCTGTTTGGGGTCAGCTCTCTTCAGCACAGCTGCAGTGTTGTTTGGTATCTCTGGTGGTGTTCCAGTTCTTATAATACTGTTTCAATCTCTGATGTTTTAAAGATGCCTTGATGATTGGTTGAAAGTGTTCAGGATGCTCAAACTAAGGGGGAGCCTTAGTCACATGGAAAGGTTGCTTGGATGCACAGATTCAGGGGGAGCATTAGCTTTGCTGAGTATAATGCACTGTTGGCGTTATGATGGTTCTAATACAAGTTCTCTTTCTTGAGGACTTTCTGGTGTTGGTTATGAAAAGTCATATTTGTATTTTGATGAAAAGGTCATGTTGAGACCCATGATGTAAAATTGTAAATATTCAGTCATGTAAGGACTTGTCAAAATTTGTAAACCCACTTGGTTGGGTAGTTGAGTCAAATTGTGTAAACCCACTTGGTTGGGTAGCTGAGTCAAATTTGTAAACCCACTTGGTTGGGTAGTTGAGTCTCATATGTAAATCCACTTGGATGGATCTTTGATGTAAGTATGAGTCATTGGTGATAGGAATTTCATAGAGTCATGTACTTCATTGGAAAATATGTTTGAAGATTCAGCATGAACTCAGGGGGAGCTTGGTCACTTCAGTATATATTAGATCTGCAGAACGCTTCTTCCACATGTGAAAAAAAAGGGGGAGAGTATGTTGGTTTTGATCCACCCTTTGCCCTTGATGTCAAAGGGGGAGAGTGACATGGTGTTTATATGAAGAGAAAGAATGGTGTCAAGTGACATGGTGTTTGTATGAAGAGAAAGAATGGTGTCAAAAATGGAGAGAGTGACATGGTGTCATTGTATTCTTAATGTACCTATCTATTGTGGTAACCAAACACCATCGTGGTTGCCATCAAGTCCAAAGGGGGAGATTGTTGGAAATATGATGCAGAGAGTTGTCCTTGATGGCAACCCACTGAATGAAGATGAAGACTTGAGACTGTTGACATGTGTTGTCCTTGAATGGCAACCCTCTTGATGAAGATGATGGTAACTTACTTGATGAAGTTGTGCTTGATAGAATATGTTCTTGATGAAGTAAATCTGATGTATCTACAGTGTGTACAGAAGGCAATGAAGAAAGGAATTCAGCATGTGCTAAATCTTGATGAAAAGAGTATGTCTCTAAGCATACGCGGATTTTCCTAGGGGAAGTCGCGTATGCACGCGGGAATCAACGTTCCAAGTCGCGTATGGGAAAAAGCGCTCTTAAAGTGCAAAACCAGGGGTAACCACCATGGTATTGACCCATTGTATTGGGTAATGATTCGTCTAAATGACCCCGTCCAGGAATACCATCGGAAGTAATGTGGTTTTGGCTCATGGTATTGAAAAAGGATAAACCTATATAAGGAGAAGAAATTCATTGTGAAAATCATGAGTGTGGGAGCAAGATGTCTGAGCTTGAATGAATACTTCTCTGTGAAGTATATCTGTATGGAAAGGGTAAAGGTTTGATGATAGATCTGAATCTATGATGCACCTATGAAGAAATGATGAAGCGGGATATCTAGATCTGAAATGTGTTTGTATTTGTTAGATCTGTTTATGAAATGATTAGATCTGTGATGAGGCGAACATCTGTCTGAAGTAAAGGGTTAAATCTGTGTGATGTATCTGTTCTGAAGAATTGCAATGACCTAAATGTCTGAAGAACCATACGCTAGTTCGCCGCAGAGGAAGCACGTATATACGCGGCTTCGCTGAAGAGAAAGCGTGTATGCGCAATGAAATTAGCTCTATAATGCATACAGAAGTATACGCTAGTTTATGTGAACGGAAGCGCGTATATACGCGACATCAGTGAAAGGAAAGCGCGTATGCAAACTAGGGTTTGCTGAAGTTTGTGGTAAGAAATGTCTGATCTGTTCTGCTGGTTTACTGATATCTGTCAGTGAGTTATATGTATCTGTTTCATGGTTAACTGTGCTTAAAAGTATGGAGTGGGTCCAGTTTGAAAATTTGATGAAACGTGGCCTGCAAGTGGTGTCCTAAAGGATGCTTTGGATCCAGTGTGAAAATTGATGAAACGTGGTCCATAGAGGTGCTGAGGGTTGTAGCCTTCAGTCAGGGGGTTATAGCTCCCTTCCAGGTGAGGCTAGTAAACGAGAGAAGGGGGTCGTAGCTCCCTTCCAGGAGAGGCCGGTAAACGAGTCAGGGGGTTGGAGCTCCCTTCCAGGAGAGGCTGGTAAACGAGCGCAGGTGGGTGCCTGCGTGCTGGTAGGAGTCTGCACCAGCACATATGTTGTAAGATGTTTTCTCTATAATAAAATATTGAAGGCTGAGCAACTGCAGCGGTGGTTTTCTCCCAACTTGGGTTTCCACCTAAAATCCTAGTGTTCATGTGTGATGCTTATGTGTGATGGTTTATTCTGTTCTTACTGCACATGTTTACTATTTAGAGAACATCTAATGAATGAATGATGGAATGATATAAGTGAAGAACTAATGGCCTAATTAGATCTCTGTGTATACGCGAGTTTTATGAAGGATATCCGCGTGTATACGCTAGTTGTCTTTAGCAAAGTAGCGTATGGGTTTTAGAGCATGAAAAGTAAAAAATTTTAGTTTTCCCTAAATACTGATTCACCCCCCCCCCCTCTCAGTTTTTTTCCCAACAAAGGATAACCTGAATTTGGCACAAAATCGAATGAAACAACAGGCAGATCAACATCGCAGCGAGAGAAGTTTTGATGTAGGAGATTGGGTATTTTTACGGCTACAACCATACAAACAAATGTCCCTCAAGCAAGCTAAGAAGGATAATAAATTATTGCCAAAGTACTATGGTCCTTACAAGGTGTTGCAAAAGGTTGGTACTATGGCATACAAATTGGAGCTTCCTGCTTCTTCGCGAGTACATCCAGTTTTCCATGTTTCATGCTTAAAGAAGGTTATAGGTGAAAATCTTCCAGTTCAAACAATATTTCCAGAACTTGATGAGGAAGGAAAAATCATATTGGAACCTGAAGCGGTCACGGAAACAAGAACTCGAAAACTACGGAATCGATCAATTTCAGAGTATCTCATCAAGTGGAAGAACTTACCCACTGAAGATTCTACATGGGAGGATGAGAATTTTGTACAGGAGCACCCAGAGCTACTCAAGCATTGAGGAAAACACTTTTTTGAAGGAGAGGGGCATGTTAGGTCCCTATATTACTAGTATAGTCCCTTATTGTTGTTAGTGTAACCCCCTTATTGTTATTATTGTACCCTTGTAACCCCATTTTGTTATTATTATGCCCTTAAATTATTATTGTTAGGTCGGCTAGGATTACATTGTGGCCCACTAGGATTACATTATGGCCCCATGGACTCCTATATATAGAAAGGAGGTTTTGTAAATTGTATCATCCAAGAATTGTTCATTTATGTAATGTATTGGAGATTTCCCCCTTGAAGTGGCTTATTTCTAAGGCGTTGATATCTCTTTTCTTCTATTTTTGGAGCTGGTTACACAACATTATCCTTCCTCAATCTTCCCTGATCAAGCCAAAAAAATTATAACTATAATATCATATATTTTGGGTTATTATTCTAATCAATGGGTATATTAACCCAATTTAGGTTTCCTGTCCATATTTTCCACAGATAGTAAGCCTTCTATTATCTTTAATTTCAGTCAATTTCTGGCAGATAGAATTCATGAACAATTCCTAAAGTTTCCAATTGAGGAAGTGTTCAAATATACTTCAATTTTGGTGTACACGCTTCTATATTATCAAGCAAAGAATTTTGAATTTTCCATGCAGAAAATAGATGAAGAGGGAAATCAATAGTCAGTCATACTATAGACTTCTTTAGTGATGAGGGAGCAGGAATAATTCACCTACAAACAATACATTGAGCAGTTTATCCACCCAACAATGAGTGTATTAAACAGTTTAGCAAAGCCGAGGATCAGTGAGGAGATTAAAATAATTTTACATCTAACAAAACAAGAAAATACTAGAGACTCATACATGTACTAGAACTACAATGAAATCAGAGTGTATGGGTGTGAGTTGGCACCATACAAACTGCCAAAATACCTCCTCATGAGGATTTTTTCACTGGAATACACCAAAAAAATGCTTAATTCAGATGAGATACACTTTGTGTTAGCCAAGAATAAATCACAGTTTAGGATCAAAACACAGATTGGTTCCTTTATATGTAATAACATATCAGTAGGAGAAGAAGCAGATGAGATTCTCAAGGAAATGAATTTTAGCCTAAGTTTTACATGGTCTTATGAACCTCTGGGTATTATTTCCAAATTGAGAGTGGAAAATAAAACTACTCCATACACTCATAGCCAGAGGCCTGAAATTGAGAGATATCTGAACCAGCTAACTTGGGCCGAGAATACTTTATAGGAAGCAGAGGAACAACTTGCTTCTACATCCACTCCACAAACCTTGTTCCTCAGGAGAAAGCAGCCAAAAGACAGAGAGAATAAGAGTCACCTTCAATGACAAACGGTGCAAGGAAGGAATTTAAAATTATTTACAGGAAGAGGACAAAATTGAGTCCAAAATCAGATGCAGAGAAGAATTCAGAACAAGAAGTGGCCATGATAGTCAAGGAAACACCATATTCCTCTCAGGCAGGTGGCAAGTTTACTGCATCTCCAACAGTGTCATCAGTATCCCAGGAGCAACAAGACACTGTCCGGACTACAAAGGTTGTTCAAGGGGAAAAAGAAAAGATTTTTTTTGAAATATTTAGATAAATCAAACTTAAGAACTAGATTCTTAAGAATAGCACCTATACTAAGTTTTGGAAGCAGATTTCCAGCTCACGGAGTAGGCTACTTTCATGTTTTGATTCAGACAGAGGGAAGATGTAGATGGCCTTCCTTGAGGCCCAAATGCCACATCCTAAATCAACATCATATTATAAGAAGATAAATTTTTAGTTTGATACTAAATATATACATCTCATTGACCAAATGGAGATGCATAAACAAACTAGTGAAATGATTTGTTCCACTCTAACCAACACTACTATGACTGTCTCCAAATTGCAGCTTTCACTTTCTAATATCCAGTCACAGTTAAAGATGGTGAATATTTCTTCTCTTGCAAAAGACACCAGGATTAAATCCTTAGAGGATTTAGTAGTGAAGATGGATTATGATCTTGAGAACATGAAAACTACAGAGTAGTCGATCAAGAAAAAGAATGTTGACATTGCAGCACTGAGGAAGAAACTGAAGTTGCCAGCCACTCAATATCATCTCACAAAGGATATTGAATAATCATATACTCATAAAGGTGACATGATGAAGCTAATCATGGAATAGAACACTCAGATTAGATAGATGGAAACTGAGCTGGAGAAAATGATAAAGGAAAAGGAGCAGAGTGCAAAACTATCCATGGTTCCTCTATATGTTGTACCTCTTATAGAAATTCCCACCACAGCAACTGTAACCTCGACTACACCTTCCGCACAGTCTCCTAAGGGTGCTAACCAATTAACAAAATCTATGGATAATTTTTGAATTCAGACAGAAAAGATTAAAAAATTTCAAGGGCAAGTCAAGGCACTACAGGACCAGAAGAATAGGAGTGAAGCTTCACACCTTGCTGAAGCTCAGAAATCTAAGAGGTTGATAAAAAGACTACATAAATCTGAAAGGGAATCAACTATTGGAGGGACCTTGGCCCAAGCCATGGAAATTATTTGGACTGATATTATGAATTCTATGGCTGAAATTTGGCCATGTATTCAGATTATTTTTTAGCAGGAGGATTTAATAAAGAAAGCAACACAGGCCATTACAAAGATCAGAGAACAGTTGGATGATGTGCCTTCCAAAGCTAAAAACATCATTGAGTTCCTGAATTCAAAGAATAGTTATGAGTTGGATGATTTAGGAATTGATGATAGGACAGAAAAAATTTTGGAGGTAAAGAAGATTCTGACCAAAAATAATCTTATTTCTCAGTTGGAGGAGAAATGTCAGAGCTTGGAAATGGTAGTAAAAAAAAATTTCACCAGGATAGAAGCTCTAAATAAAAAAGGGTTACCTATTTTTTTTGTAATTAATGATAAATTAATTATCGATGAAGATTATATTAGAAAACTGAAGGAGGTAGCCAAAGACAGTTCAAAGTTTGCAAACATCAAAGGCAACATGAGAGGTAGAGATTTCTCAGAAGCAATGGGAAATTATTTCTTTATCCAACATGAATTAAATCATATTTTTGTGTTAAGGCCAAAATTTTAAAAGTATATTGAGGTTGATGAGATTTACCGAAAGATAACTAAATTAACCATTCTAGATGAAGACAGATGGGACAAACTCTGTGAATTACTAGACTGATTAGTAATTTGGATGCAGTAAAAGGATATGCCAACACATTAGAAAGCACATCAGCCAGTGCAGCACATAAAAAGGCCAATTCATCAACATAATCCTCCAAAGCATTAGCCACCTCTCATGTAGTTTTCCACCTAGCCTATTACTCTGCAGAGATCGATAATCTTGTTTAGAATAGTGCTAATTATACAATTTCTGTTGAGACAACGATTTTTTAATGATTTTGTAACTATTGTATAAATACTTCACATTTTGAAGTATTCCAATTTGATTGTTGAATATAATTTTCTCCAATTTATTGTAATTTTCTGGTTGTTGGACTTATCAATAATACAAGGACATTATTCACGGGATTCATGTGGTGTACGAATTGGTGATGTTTTTATCTCATTCATGTGTTTAAACATTGTTTTCTTTCACTGTCATTTCTTAAAATATTAATTACATTACAGAAACGAAGACGAATAGGATTTGTTGAAATATGCACCCTATTCTGGTTGTAGGTAATTTATATGTTTTCTGTTGAAGTCAAATTAAGGAATTCTTAATTTCTCCTTATTTTCTACTGAACCTTTTCATTTATTCTATTTCATATTCATTTAAATTCTTAAAGATCCAACTAGTGCAACCTAGCTTGCCCTGTGAAACTCCTTCAAAGTTTGATGCAGATCCAGTTAATTTTTAGGCTCCATAGCTCGATAGAATTATAAGATTTGAATCAACCAAACAATCCAATCAAATCACAAACAAACAAACAATTTGCACTATCATAACTAGCCTAAAATTTATATAAAACAAAGCTAAAATTTACAGAGAGATCCCTCTCTGAAGCTGGAAGGGCTAGATCCCAGCTTCCAAAGAGGTTTTGATGTTGTCCTCTGTGTTTACTCTTACAATCTCAAAAATTACAGAATGATAACATAGTAGCGACCATACTGGGGAACAATTTACAATACTGTAATTTTCTTCGAATTCATCTCCCTGATTAAGAAAAGTGTATGTTAGGAATTGTACAAGAGATTGTTTCCTTTTCATTTTTGTAAATAATAGTTTGTGCGCACTTTATATTTTAATTCTAGCTCCAAAAAGAGCTTACAGTAGATCTCATCCTGATCCTAAACCTGCAGCTATTTTTGATGATCCTGAAAATTTACTGAGAAGAAGAAGTATAGTTGAGATCCAAGGAAGTAACAGTCCTCCCCCTAGTGCATATTCTCTTCCAAAAGACTTTGTTACTTTACAGTATATTGAATTTCGTTTTCCTTTTGAACATAGCTTAATTAGGAATAAGTCCGCCAATTGGGTGGACCAAACTGTGGTAGATCAGTCTACCTTATGACATCATTCTTTTGAAGTAAATTTTACCCAACCTGATATTAACCTTCAAATACTTCAAGATTTCGACAAATTGCAAGGTTTAGTTTCAGGCCTTGACCTTTCTTTCCATGAGGCATACATCCAAAAATCTGTTGAACTCTCTGCCTTAAATTCTTTTGTAGTTTCATCTACTTCATCACAATATGTTCATCCAAGATCATCCAGTCCCACTCCTTCTATATTTTCCACTACCACCCCTGTAATTTCTCACCAAGCAGCTCAAACTCCATCTTCTCCCCAATATTCACCTAAAATTGAACCTACATATTCAACACAACCTCAAACTTTAGTTCAACCTCCACCTTTTATTCAACCTCCTCCTTTCATTCAAACTCCACCTTTAATCCAACCACCACCTTTAATCAATCCACATATTATCCATCCTCATATACCCATAATGGTAGCAAGATATGCTCCACTTGTTCTTCAAGGTCCTTTGGCAAACATGCCACAAGACTATAAAACTATGATCCCTCATTTTTATGGTACTGGACCCAGAACTGCTCAACAACATGTGGATAGAATGAATGATAGTTTTGATATTCAAGAAGTAGATGAATAAAATGGTAAAATGAGGTTGTTTGTTCAAAGTATTATTGGAAAAGTTATAAAATGGTTTAAAGCCTTGCCACCTACTAACATTAATGATCTCCCTGAATTTCATTAGTCATTCCTTAATAGATGGGAAGTGAAAAATAACTCTCTTCAGATTCTATCAGAATATGAAAGTATTAGTAGGGCACCTGGGGAAAGTTTCCAAGATTATTGCACTAGATTCAATAGTTTTTATAATGCAATTCCTGCAAACATTAAACCACCACAAGTTTTAGCCTTAATAAAGTTCCCTGATGGCTTTGTGGCAAACATGTCTTATTAGCTGAGAGAGAGAAACTCTACATTATAAGAAATGAAAAGATATACAGTGAGTGTATGAGCTAATTTGTTAGAAAAAAGAGATAGGATAAAAACTGAAAGGAGAGTGACAATGAAAGAATAACCATCAACATCTTTTGTTGATGCTAAAATAGATTCTTTAGTCAGAATAGTAGAGAGAATGATGGAAAGGATCAATCTAACAGATAGATTTCCCCCAAGAGAAAATCAACCTAGACCTCAAAATCAAAACCAAAATGTTAGGAGAAATCACCACAAATTAAACAAAGGGAACAAAGGAGACCGACCAGAAAATTAGACCTCATTTTCAAGAGAATTATGTTGATGATGAAGGGGAAATAGTTGAAGAGGTAGAAGACAATCAAATAAATTTGAAGGGAATAAATGATGATGAAACAATTTTTCTTACTCAAGAAGAACACGAAATTTTTCAGATTTCTAAAACTAAACTTGATTCTGAGGAATCATATGATTATAAATAGGGATTTGAGAGTGCTATTATGGAAGTCCATAAGAAATACAACCTTATAAGTAAGAAAACATTAGACACCCCAAACAAAAAGAAATATGATATTCCTGCTAAGAAAACTTCTAATACTGCTGTTAAGAAAATCATAGATAATCCTGCCAAAAAAACTGTTGAAAATTCACGAAAAAGGACAGTAGAAACTCCTTCCAAAAATATAGCTGATAGTTCTTCTAAAACAACTCAAACAAATATCCCAACTACTAGTCAGCAAAAATATCCTATCCCAAAAGATGTTGCTGATAAATAAGATTTCCTAAACATGAGTAAGGTTTAGACATCCTTCAATATTGAGAATGAATTAGCAAAATTCAAAATTCCTATTCCTCAAATAGATTTAATGAAAAAAAATGTGTACAGATCTCAGGTAATGAAAGCTCTAAATATAGGGGAAAATACAGATACTATCAATTTTAATGATGACCAACATGAACTTTTATTTGGACCAGAAGTAGATGGAAAACCTCAAGAAGGAGGTGTTCCTCCCTTCTATGTTAGCCTAAATGTTCATGATAAGATCCTCCATAATGTCATGCTAGATTCTGGTGCTTCAAATAATTTAATGCCTAACACTATCATGGAGAAATTAGGACTTGACATTACTAGACCATATAAAGATTTATATTCTTTTGATTCTAGAAAAGTAAGATTCTTAGGTCTTATCAAAGATTTGTGTGTTAGTATGGCTCAAATTCCAGCCAAAAGTTTTGTAATGGATATAGTGGTTGCAGATATACCCCCTAAGTACGACATGTTGTTGTCACGCTCATGGGGAGAAAACTTACAAGGAACCTACAAATGGATATGACTTTTTCCACCATACCAGTGTTTGGTCAGCAAAGGAGATTATATAGGGATACCTAGATGAAATTCATGGTGAGTATTCAAGAGAAGCCGCATAACTATCCTATTTATTTTTTCCATTCAGATTTAGACTCTTTCATTCTCTATAATGATGGAGATATCAACACTCAGGTTGCGAATTGATAAATTGATATTTGTGAAATAGATGAAAACCAAACACAAACAGTGGAACAAGATACTCAGATTGAACCTCTTTGGAACATGGAATTTGATGGATATTGTAGCAAAAAGGGTTCTAGAGTATGAGTATGGGTTTCAAATACAAAAAATAATCATGCTGAAGGGCATTCATACAAGATTAATTTTCAATGCACTAATAATATAGTTGAGTATGAAGCACTAATACTAGGATTACAGTTATTGAAAAAATTGGGTGCTAAAATTATTTCCATTCATGGGGATTCTGAGCTAATCATAAAACAAATAGAAGGAGAATACTCTGAAAAACACCCTACATTAAGAGCATACATAAATGTTGTGCTGGATTTTCTAGAGAGTTTTGTGGAATATGACCTTTCTGCAATTCCTAGAAATCAAAATATTCTTGTTAATAGCCTTGCTTTTTCGGCCAATACTTGTAAAATGCCCCATCCCAATCGACAATATACAGTGGAATTGAAACACCGACCAAATGTTCCAGACAATGTTAGGTATTGGCAAGTGTTTGGCAATGATAAAATGTTGGAAATTGGTTTCAACACTCCCCATGTGTTTCGCGACATGGACTAACCGCCGCTCATGGATCCTAACTCTGGCGATTGTAACGGATCCTAATGCCTGTGGTTTTTTGTCTAACAACAATCATGATTCCAAGAATCGGTATCAGAGAAACAGGTCTCAAGTTCGAAACTCACTCGACTCATGTTGGGGGGGGGGGGAGATTCTTGGACATTGGGTTCAACACTCCCCGTGTGTTTCGCGACATGGACTAACCACCTCTCGTGGATCCTAACTCTGGTGATTGTAGCGGAGACTAATGCTTGCGAGTTTTGGTCTAACGGAAATCGTGATTCCAAGATAAACAAATTGAAAAATTTCTCCAATCGAAGGATGAGTTTGAAGAATATAATATAGATGAAGAGTGTGATTTAGAAGATAAAATAGTTGTACATTCTGATTTAGAAAAATAGTTAGACAATATAGATGTAAATTCATATGTAGATAAAGTTGTAAATAAAGTAGAATTTCTTGAAATAGATCAAGAGAAAGAAGAATTTGAAATAATTCAATTAAAGGATAATGTTTTACCTAGATATTTGGTTCCATTAGAATACTTTTTTTATTTCAGTGATGTAGCTAAGAAACCTAAGATTGAGCCCACAGTGGCAGATGTAGAAGAATGCAACATAGGTAGTGAAAAAGACCCAAAAATGATAAAACTGTCTAAGTCATTAACACTTTCTGAAAAGCATAAATACATTGCTTTGTTCAAAGAATTCACTGATGTCTTTTCCTGGAGCTATGAAGAACTCAAAGCTTATGATACTAGTATTATACAACATAAAATTCCAATTAAAGAGAATCAGAAACCCTTTAAGAAAAAACTTCGAAGAATAAATCGAGTATTGATGCCTTTAATTGAGAAAGAAATCAAGAAAATGTATGATGCTAAGATCATAGTTCCTCTCAGGTACTCTAAATTGGTTTTCAATATAGTACCAACAAGGAAGAAAATAGGCAAAATCAAATTGTGCATAGATTTTAGAAACCTTAATTTAGTCTCACTAAAGGAAAACTGCCCTTTACCTAAGATGGATCACATTTTACAAAAGGCAGTTGGATCTAGTAGGATTTCTTTGTTAAATGGTTTCTCAGGCTACAACCAAGTTTTTGTTCACCCTGATGATCAGGATAAAATAGCTTTTACTACTCCATGGGGTACCTTCATGTATGTGAAGATGCCCTTTGGGTTAATGAATGTTGGAGCCACAATTCAAAGGGAAATGGATATTGATTTTGCTGATGAAATTGGCATATTTATTGTTATATATCTAGATGACATCATTGTTTATTCCAAAATTGATGAAGAACATTTGTTACATTTGAGAATATTTTTTTAGAAATGTAGTGTTGATCAGTGGTTGGCATTGATGTCAACCCAAGCAGCACCAGGGTCTACCCAGATCTTGCATGGGAATTTTGACCTACAAAATTACTATATTCTGAGTCAAGGATATTTTTGATGGTTTCTAATTTTTGAGATGTTTCCGTAGATATATGGCACGCCACGTAATTCTTCACAATTTGAGAGATATTCATGTTTGAAGTTAGTAACCCCAGTTAGTGGGCTAAAACCCCATGGGGTTGTGGCATGAAACTAATAATTGGTTGTGGTCATTGAACATTCAATAATTAGTAATTTTTAAGCTCCTAAAATCCCTCCCACTTTCAATTGTTTAAGTCCCTCTCAACCTAAGCATTTATATAAATTGTGATCCTCATATCCTCCTCATGTAGGGATTTCGCTACTTGAAAAAGGTCATCGTGGAATTTTCACTATAATTTTTTTTCAACAAAGTTTCAAAAGCTGAACTTTGTATGAGGTGAAGCTAAAATCCTGAGGAAGCTCGTGGAAAAATCTTAGATCATGGTGCGCAATATTTTCAGAGATATGATCTGTGGAAGTTAGGGTTTTTGCAGGCTCCTGAACTTCATCTCAAAGAGGTGACCTTGGGAAAATCGTCATAAATCTCTCTTTGAATATCGAATTGGAATTCTATAAAAAGTGGTGGATAGGACATGGACTTTAGTTTTCTTTGATCAATTTTAGAGCCAAATGAGGAAACAGTGACACATGGCATGTCATACAAATCCGCTCTACTAAACTAGTCCATAATTAGGTCATTGTGAAAGATTGGGAATAAATTTGCCTTGAAGAATCCAAATTGGGTCAGACCTCTGGCATTGGAAAGAAGACCCAGAGGAACACTATGGGACCAGAAATAACATATTGGGGATCTGAAATAATAGAGAAACACCAAATTCAATATCGAGCTCCCAGAAGGAAAGAAAAAGCTAGATCATGTGTTGTCAATGGTTACAAAGGACCAGAATTTCTAGGGCAGCAAAACAAATCAAGATGCAGTGAGGTAAGCTCCAAGTAAGTATATTTTATATATGCATTTTCATCTCTCAATTGCATTAGGTTCCGTGTATTCTAATTTGTTTTTTTTTTGTTTAGCACTTACATATGCTCTGCAGGATGAGGTAAGTTTTGCTATTATCATGTCATGGGTATTTCCTTGAAGAATTTTTGCAGGTATTATATATTCATAAAGATAAGACTCAATGCATGATCTAATGTTCTGAAGAGTGAGAAAGGGTAGCATGACAAGAGCAACAATCAAGGTGCAGAACAACAACAAGAAGTTCACCACGTGAAGTCTTCACGTGGGCAGCACTACATATAGTCATTGTATAGGTATCATTACACTGAGTCATTGTAAAAGCGTCATTGTAAAATTTGTACAAGTTTAAATATACCAAGAATTGAAGAGGCAGTGTTGGGAGGTCTAGGATCATCGTTAGGTATTTGTGTCATAATTGGGTTATGGTCTAGTGTGTCTTCTTCTTCTACATCATTCTATGTCATTGTAAAGTGGACCATTTTCCCTGGTGCAGGAGTCCATTCTTATTTTATTCTTCTATAGGGTGGTAGGGTGGTGCTAGGCTGGTGCATGATGTCACCAACAGGTTCAATCCTGTGAAAAATTCAGGGTGGTAGGGTGGTGCTAGGGTGAGTTGTAGCTCATTGGGTGTTGGGGCATCCGTTCAATTGACTACTGAAGAATCTCGAGCATTGGAGTTTCCATCCAATGGGAGTTGGAGAAGAATTGTTTTCAAGATTTTAGGAAGTTGGAGCTTTATTTTCAATTGGAGTTGAATATTAAAGAATTATTAGAAAACCATTCAAGTGGTTTTTGTCTCGGAGGGGGTTTCCACCTTAAAAACTATGTTCATTTGTGTTTCTTTTGTTTACTGTTATCGTTGTACAAACAATGATAATTATTGAAGATTAACTAATTCTCTAAAAGATTAATAATAATACTTATTGGAAGGAATATTGATTCACCCTCCCTCTCAGTATTTCCAACAATTGGAATTAGAGCTTGGTTCCTTCAATAGTAGTTTAACAGCTGGAAGGAGGTCATGGAGAATACCAAGAATGGTGTACCTCTATTCAATGAAAATAATTATGCACTCTGGAAAGGAAGAATGGAGATCTATCTCTTGGCGCAAGGTTACGAAGTATGGGACACTGTTTAAAATGGCTTTACACCAACTGCGGATGAACAAGGTAAGAATAATTTGGTAAATGATGCAAAAGCAAAGAATATTATTATCAGTGGACTTATTGAATCTTCTTATCATAAGGTGTTGGGTTGTAAAACCGCAAAAAATGTATGGGACAAGCTTGATAATATATATTCAAGTGACTCAAATTTCAAAGAAGCAAAGCTTCAAATCTACAAAGCAAAATTTGAGCAACTCAGAATGAAAGAAGATGGCAACATTGTTTCATACTCCCAACACGTTGATGAAGTAACCAACACTCTGGAAGGATTGGGAGAGCCTATTGACGAGAAGACTATTATACGAAATATTATTGGAACGTTACTAGGTAGATTCAACCCAAAGGTATCGGTCTTAGAATACAGTGCAAATCTGGACAAACTCAAAAAACAGGAATTACATGGAATTCTCATAGCATATGAAATGAGACTTGATGAAGAAGAGGGTACTTCACATCTAGAAACTACGTTATTTTCATCTAAGAAAACCAATAAGGACAAACAACCTTCAAAGGAAAATACTTGCACCTGCAATTGTGAAGAAACGGAAGATGATGAAGAAGGTATTTCAAATGGAGAATATGCTTACTTTACGAGAAAACTAAAAATTGGTAATGGAAAATTCAAAGGTAAACTTCCATTGATATGTTTTGGCTATGGTGAGGTTGGGTATTTCGCAGCAAAATGTCTGAACAGAAGTGATGGAAACTCAAAAGGAAAGAAATCCTTTAAGAAATTCAACAAGCAAGGCAAAAAGAAAGGATTGAAAAGGAACTTTCTCTCTAAAGAAGATATCTCATCATCCGATGAAGACAGTGATAGCGAAGAAGAAGCCAATGAGAGAGTATTGTTTATGGCCAAGAACAATAAACAAGAGGTATCAAACAACGAAGAATAAGGGTTGACCATATAAGAATTTTCTAAGGAGGCAATCAAGCTTATAAAAGAGCTCAAGGCTGAGAAGATCCATTCCAATACTCTTGAAAAACAAGTTCAAGGTCTCAAAATTGAAGTTGAAGAACACAAATGTATTGAAGAGTCACTTCAAAGAAGTTGGAAGAAAGAAACCAAGAAAGGGAAGCATTAGAAGCCGAATTAGTCTCGCTACGAAAGGAAGTGAAGAAGGGAAAAGCTATCCAAAACTATGCCAACAACTGAAGGGCATTGGAAGAAATCATCAACAATCAACAATCTTACAACGACAGAACTGGCCTCGGTTACAAAGAAGAAGAAGCATGACCTTCTACAACAAAATACAATGAACCTATGAGATCTAACATGCATGTAGACTTCATTGGAAAAGATTCGTAAGAACAACCTTGGAAGACAATTCCTAGACGAAGATTTCCATCCCGGTACCAAAATATTTTTCATGGCCATTGTTATTCATGTGGAAAATTTGGTCATAAAGCTGTAGAATGTCGTGCATGCCCTAGGAACTAATACAATTCTAGGAGATGTGTCAAATATGAACCTCCCAGGGCTCAATGAAACATCAATAGATTTTAACATTTAAGAAATAATATGGAATGTTACAAATGTCGAAACTTTGGACACATAGCCAAAGACTGCAGACTTGAAAATCCTCGAGAAGAATCTTCGAAGCCACAGAACGAACGAACATGGAAGAAGAAGAAGACTGATAATTGTGCTCTTGCTCTCAAGGCTCAATATATATATATATATATATGTGGTATGTTGATAGTGATTTCTCAACGCATATGACTGGATATAGAAATAAATTTGTATCTCTGAAAGAGAAGAAGGATGGAACCATATCCTTTGGAAATGATGGATCTTCAAATTTTATAGGATCAGGTACCATCACTCTCAGAAGAAAATATGTTCTAGCCAAGAATGTTCTATTGGTTGAAAACATTAATCACAATCTGCTCAGTGTTGGACAAATGTGTGATCAAGGACACACAATGCTATTGAACTCCACAAAATGTGAAATCGGGAAAGGTAGGTATGGTAAAATTGTGGCTATAGCAAGTCGAGCTCCAAACAAAATATATGTTCTGGATGAAGCAACTAAATCATGTATACTAGATAAAGAAGATGAAAGTTGGTTATGGCACAAATGAATGGGTCACATAAACTTTGACAACCTTGTCAGGATAAGAAAAAAGGAAGTAGTACGAGAAATATCGAAAATCTCAAAGCCTTCCAACACACTATGTGAGGCCTATTGGCACAACAAGCAGAAAAAATTCGAATTTAAAACAAAAGAACACTTTGCATCACATCCATTGGAATTGATACATACTGATCTATGTGGTTCTGTGAGAACAAAAGGCTTATATGGAGAATTATATTTCATGTTAATGATATATGACTATACCAGGATGACAACCGTCAGTTTCATAAAGAAAAAATCTGAAGCATTTGAGTGCTTTAAGATCTACAAGGAGTTGGTCGAAAACGAAACTAATTTGAAAATAAATTTTCTAAGATCAGATAGTGGCGGAGAATTAACTTCCAAATTATTTCTGCAATACTATGAAGAAAATGGAATAAAAAGACAATTTTCAATAGCACGAACACCTCAGCAAAATGGATTTGCTGAAAGAATGAACAGAATCGTATAGGAAACGGGTAGAAAAATGGTGGAGGACTCAAAATTGGATGAAAAAATCTGGGTTCAAGCAATTGATATGGCAGTCTTCATTATCTACCGAATTATTCTCAGAAATAATTGCAACAAGACCCCATATGAATTATGGAAATTAAAATCGGCTAATGTAAAATATTTCATAATCTTCGGAAGAAAATGTTATATCAAAAGAGAAGATCAAAATTTGGGTAAGTTTGAATCACGTGTTGACAAAGGTATCTTTTTTGGTTACTCACGCAAAATAAATGCCTATAAATGTTATAATCTAAGATGAAAACAGATAGTGGAGAGAATAAATGTTACATTCGATGAAGATGGTGTTCTAACGAATAATGGTGAGGGTCTAGAATCTTTGAAACTTGAGACAAAGGCTGAAAAAGACATAGAGAAAATTCTAGAACAAGAAACAACTATCAACCAGAAAGAAGTAAATAATGATCATCAATATATATCGGAAAAACAACAAGAAGCTCCTCCAAAGAGAACAAAAGAATGGATTCAAAAGAACCATCCATCAAATAAAATCATTAGTGACATAAATGAAGGTCGACAGCTTCGTTCATCACAACAAGCTCACATTTATTTTCTAGCAACCTTTGAGCCTAGTATTTTTGAGGAAGCTAGCCACAATGAACATTGGGTAGTAGCTATGAAACAAGAATTAGATCAAATCGAGAAGAATAACACCTGGGAATTAGTTCCACGACCAAAAGATAAAAATTTCAATGGGGCTAAATGGGTGTTCAACAACAAATTGAATGAAGATGGACAGGTTACCAGAAACAAAGCAAGATTGGTTTGCAAAGGCTATTCACAAGTGGAAGGAATTGATTTCAACAAAACATTTGCACCAGTTGCCAGAATGGAAGCCATCTGAATATTTCTCGCCTATGCATGTTCAAGAAAAATGAAAGTCTACCAAATGAATGTTAAGTCATCATTTTTGAATGGTGAATTAGAAGAAGAAGTTTACATCGAACAACCTGAAAGTTTTCTACTATCAGAAAAAGAAGACTATGTTTGTAGGTTAAAGAAGGCTCTATATGGTCTCAAGCAAGCTCCTAGAGCATGGTATGCTCATCTTGATGGATATCTACATCAACAAGGGTTCAAGAAAGGTACTGCTGATAGCGATATTTATGTACAAATAGATAAAGATAATCTAACAATCGTTGAGGTATATGTGGATGATATAATATTTGGTAGCAATGATGATCAACTAAGTAAGAACTTTGCTACAAATATGCAAAGTGAGTTCAAGATGTCTTTACTTGGTGAGCTGACATACTTCATATGGCTTCAAATATCTCAGCAAGAGAATGGAATATTTATATGTCAAGCCAAGTACATCAAGGAAATGCTCAAGAAATTCAAAATGGAATATTGCAAACTTGTCCTTACTCCGATGGTAACAGGTTGCAAATTTATCATAGACGACTCATATAAGGATGTGGATCAGAGGTTGTACAGATCTATGATTGGTAGTCTTCTATATGTAACAACCTCCCGGCTAGATTTTACGCAAACAGTTGGACAAGTAGCAAGATTCCAAACAGCACTAAAAAAATCACATATTATTTCCGTCAAAATAATTCTTCGATATATAAAGGGCATAGTAGAATATGGCTTGTGGTATCCCAAGGGTAACAATCTCATTATTCAAGCCTTTACAGATGAATATTGGGTAGGAAGCGTTGATTATCATAAGTTACTAGTGGAGCAACATTCTATCTAGGTGGTTGTCTCATATCATGGTTGAGCAAAAATCAAACCTCAATCTCGTTATCTATAGCGGAGGAAGAATACATTACAGCGGAAGCTTGCTGTACTCAAGTCCTTTGGATGAAACAAACTTTGCAAGATCTTCAAGAACAATTCAGTGAGCCTATTCCCATCTTCTGTGGTAACACCAGTGCCATCAGCATATCCAATAATCATGTCATGCGTTCAAAAACAAAACACATTCTGATCAAATATCATTTTGTTAGAGAATAAGTCGCTGAAAAGAATATCAAACTTGAATATGTTGGTACAAAAGAACAAATCGTTGATATCTTAACTAAACCTTTACCTCATGAAGCATTTGAATATCTTCGCCAGAAGCTTGGGATTCTCCCAAGTTCTCATTAGATTTTCCTTATTGAGAATATAAAGGGGGATTGGAAGTGTGTACAGGTTCGTAAGATGGTTTTGTGTCAGGGGGATTTACCCTTTGCCATTGATGTCAAAGGGGGATATAATGTTGTAGGAAGAGGTTTCATGATCGCAGAGGGAGTACTTGTGTTACCATAAATGGAAAGATTTTTGATTAGTGGTTGTCATTGATGTCAACCCAAGCAGCACCAAGGGCTACCCTGATCTTGCATGGGAATTTTGACCTACCAAATTACTATATTCTGAGTCAAGGATATTTTTGATGGTTTCTACTTTTTTATATGTTTCCATTGATATATGGCATGCCACGAAATTCTTCACGGTTTGAGAGATATTCATGTTTGAAGTTAGTAACCCCAGTTAGTGGGCTAAAACCCCACGGGGTTGTGACATGACAATAATAATTGGTTGTGGTCATTGAACAGTCAATAATTAATAATTTTTAAGCTTCTAAAATCCCTCCCATGTTCACTTGTTGAATTCCCTCTAAACCTAAGCATTTATATAAATTTTGGTCCTCATATCCTCCTCATGTAGGGATTTCTCTACTTGAAATAGGTCATCATGGAATTTTTGCTATAAATTTTTTTCTATGAATTTTCATTAGTTGAAATGTTTATGAGGAGAATTCAAAATCCTAAGGAATCTAGTGTAAAAATTCAGATCATGGTGTGCAATATTTTTGGAGATATGATTTGTGGAAGTTAGGGTTTTTGCAGGCTCCTGAACTTCATCTCAAAGAGGTGACCTTGGGAAAATTGTCATAACTCTCTCTCTGAGTATTGGATTAGAATTCTATAAAAAGTGGTAGATAGTGCATAGAATGTAGTTTTTTGTGTATCAATTTCAGAGCCGAATGAGGAAACAATGACACGTGGCATACCGTATAAGTTCGCTCTACTGAACGAGTCTATAATTAGGTCATTGTGAGAGATTGGGCATAACGTTTCCTTGAAGAATTAAAATTGGGTCAGACCTGTGGCATTGGAAATAATACTTAGAGGAATACTACGAACCAGAAATCACATATTGGGGATCTGAAATAACAGAGAGACACCAGATTCAATATTGAGCTCCTAGAAGGCAAGAAAAAGCTAGATCATGTGTTTTCAAGGGCTGCAAAGGACCAGAATTTCTAGGGCAACAAAGAAAAGCAAGATGCAGCAGAGGTAAGCTCCAGGTAAGTATATTCTATATATGCATGTTCATCTCTCAATTGCATTAGGTTCTTTGTATTCTAATTTGTTTTTTTTTTGTTTAGCACTGACATATGCTCTACAGGATGAGGTACGTTTTCTATTATCATGTCATGGGTATTTCCTTGAATAATTTTTGCAGGTATTATATATTCATCAAGATAAGACTCAATTCATGATCTAATGTTCTAAAGAGTGAGAAAGGGTAGCATGACAAGAGCAACAATCAAGGTGCAAAAAAATAGCAAGAAGTTCACCACATGAAGTCTTCACGTAGGCAACACTGCATACAGTCATTGTAAAGGTATCATTGTATTGAGTCATTGTAAGAGCATCATTATAAAATTTGTACAAGTTTCTATCTACCAAGAATTGAAGAGGCATCATCATTAGGTATTTGTGTCATAGTTGGGGTTATGGTCTAGTCTGTCTTCTTCTTCTACATCATTATATATCATTGTAAAGTGGACCATTTTCCCTGGTATGGGAGTCCATTCTTCTTTTATTATTCTATAGGGTGGTAGGGTGGTGCTAGGCTGGTGCATGAAGTCACCAACAAGTTCAAGCCTGTGAAAAATTCAAGGTGGTAGGGTGGTGCTAGGGTGAGTTGTAGCTCATTGGGTGTTGGGGCATCCATTCAGTTGACTACTGAAGAATCTCAGGTGTTGGAGCGTCCATCCAGTGGGAGCTGGAGAAGAATGCTTTTCTAGATTCTAGGAAGTTGGAGCTTTATTTTCAATTGGAGTTGAATATTAAAGAATTATTATAAAACAATTTAGGTGGTTTTTGTCCCAGAGGGGGTTTCCACCTTAAAAATTATGTGCATTTGTGTTCCTTTTGTTTACTTCTATCATTGTACAAACATTGATAATAATTGAAGATTAACTAATGCTCTGAAAGATTAATAATAATACTAATTGAAAGGAATACTGATTCACCCCTCCTCTCAGTATTTCCAACATGTAGAAGGTTTGGAATTTCACTCAATCCTAAGAAAACACTTTTTAGCCTTAAAGAAGGAAAACTTTTGGGTCATATCATTTATAAAGAAGGTATTATGATTGATCCCAGTAGAATTGAAGCTATATTGAAAATCAATCATCCTAGAAACATTAAATAACTTCAATCATTTATTGGCAAGATAAACTTCCTAAGAAGATTCATTCCTAACCTTGCAGAACTCCTCAGAAACATAACAAACATGCTAAAAAGAGATTCAGAAATAAGATGGAACATTGAAGCTAGGCAATCATTTGATCAAGTAAAACTAGCATTGACAAAAGCACCAGTCCTAATCAGTCTGGATTTTACCAAATATTTTATAATATTTTCATTTGCATCTGAACACATTGTTGTAGTTTTTCCTTTACAGAAAAACAATGAGGGATATGAGAAACCCATCACATTCTTTAGTAAGGCTTTAAGGGATGCTACGTTGAAATATAACATAATGGAAAAAAAAACCTTTGCCCTAATAAAATCAATCAAATATTTCAGAGTATATATTCTCCATTCTCACATAATTGTTTATGTACCAAATTCTGTGTTTAAGGATATTTTGTCTCAAAATGGAACATATGTTTAAAGAGTTAAATGGAATGCCATCATTCTTGAATATGACATAGAAATCAAAACCATCAAGCTTATCAAAGGACAGGGACTAGCCAAATTGATAGTTGAGTCTAATTTTCATGCATTGGATATCAACTTTGTAGCTTCATTAGATGATCAAGAGGAGCACACGACTCCACAAATTGATGAGGCTTTTATAACCTCACCCTGGTATGCAGACCTCATTTTTGTTTAATTTAATTAAATACTCCTTCTGCTTTAATTAAGACAAAGGATAGATTTCTAAAGTTAAAATAAGTGAAATTTTATGTCATATATAATGTTTTATATTGGAAAGATGTTGGTGAAATTTTACTAAAATGTATGTTGAAGGATGATGCAGAAAGAACTATGCGAGAATTTCATGATGGTGACTACAATGGACATTTGTATTAGAAAACCACAAATAACAAGATTCTCATAGCAAGTTTTTATTGGGCTACTATTTTCCCTGATGTCAATAAGAAATTAAACTCTTTCCACAAGTGCCAAATCTTTGAGGGAAAAAGAAAACTATTGCCTATGCATTTAAAACCTATATCTGTTGAGAGCCATTTCCAACAATGGTGTTTGGATTTAATTGGAGAAATCCATCCACCATCCTCTTCCCAACACAAATGGATCCTCACAGTCACTAACCATTTCACCAAATGGATTGAGGCCACACCTTCTAGACTAGCAACTGATGCTATAATTATCAAATTCCTAGAAACTAATATAATGTCAAGATTTGAATGTCAAAATAAGATCATTATAGATAATGATGCAACCTTTAAATCAAATAAAATGGTATATTTTTGTATTAGATATCATATTACTCTTGGACATTCATCTACTTACTACCCTCAGGGTAATGGGTTAGTTGAATATTCAAATAAAATTCTGGTCAACATTATCAAAAAGTTGTTCGAAGACAAAAAAAAGTCATGGCACAACAAGCTGATAAATGCACTTTGGGCTTATAGGCTTACTACAAATAAATCAATTGGCATGTCACCATACCAATTGGTTTATGGGATGGATGTCGTTTTTCCATATTCTATAGGAGTTATAGTTATGAAGATAATTCAAGAATTGTAGATTGAACCAAATGATACTCAGAGAAGGATAAATCAGACCATTCAACTGCATCAATCTAGGGAAGAAGTATATAATAAAACACAAGTTATCCAGGAGAATGTCAAAATGATTTTTGATATAAGAACCAAAGAAGATGATTTTAATTTGGGTGATAATGTTTTAAAGTTGGATTCTAGAAGAGAGGACAAAGGCAAGCATCGAAAATTTGACAATCTGTGGAAAGGACCATATATCATGTATGCTTTCAGAAGTCACAATGCATTTTTTCTCAAAGATTTAGATGGAACAAAAACGCCTAGTGGACTTGTGAATGGAAAATTGTTGAAGCATTATTTCTTACAAAAATACAGGTGTTTCATATATAAGTTAATTTTAAATATCATTTTCTTTACTATTTTGATTGGGTGACCTACTAACAAAATTTTAAGCCCATAGAGAAGGCCCTAGGCTTTTGATTGATATGCTACCATAATTACTACAACAACAAAAAGAAACCAGATGCATACATTTCTGAAATAGAACATTCAAGGCTACTGATCAAAGGTTCTTGGCACCTCACATGGAGAGTGTCATCCCTAGCTGAAGGCACTATCAGGGTCCTATAATTTATAGGATCTCAAGGTGATTGGATATTTTATCTCAGTTATTTGATATTGTAAATAATTTTTCAATTTGAAAATTATTTCAAAAAAAAACATATAAAATAAAATGAAAAGAGGGTATTTAAAAAATGAATAAAGAGACAAAAGAAAAAGAAATAATAATAGTGAAAAAGAATAAAAATAAGATGAGAACCCCGCAAAAAAAACAAAAAACAAAAAAAAAGAAAAAGAAATAATACTGAAAGTGCTGCAAATCTAAACGCCCCTACTGATAGATAGTTTATTTGTGTCAAATAAAGTAAAGGTTGTGTTTAGCTTGTTGAAAATTCCACTATCATTAGTCATTTGTTTAATCATACAGCTTAATCATGGTTGAACAAGTTTAAATTTATGTTAATTAGACTAGAAAATAGATATTAGCCAAATTGTTTAATCTTGGCTAATGTTAGTTAGGTAGAAAATGATATTGATTCAATTGTTTAAGCTGAATCAATGGAGTAATAAGAGATAGGATAGATTAGGATTTTAGTTTCCATAACAAGTAAAATAGGGGTTTTCTAGTCTAAATGCACCCTTAGGAAGAAATGAATAAAATGCTAGTTTAGTTCTAGGAGAAAAATTGAAGTTAAAGGGTAGAGGGGAATAATATTATTTCAAAATTGACCCATCTTTGAATTTTAGCCTAAGTTTCAAAAAAATTATGTAAAGAGGCACAAAAGGTTCGTATTTTTTTTCATTCAGATTCTTATCCAAATTTCCTCAATTAAATCAAAATTCATTACACAACAAACAAATTTGTCGTGTTGTGGTTAAAGTGCACACATTATTCAACCGCACGATCATCTGACGCAACAGATCAATGACGCAGGTTCAGTTTTGGCCCCACTCTCTATCCTATCTTTACCGCCGAGGGAGGTCTAAAAATATGTTTTTCCCCCAACGGGTCCCATGCTATGTGGCGCCTTCCCTGCATTTTACACCCCCCTACGTAATACCATTAACCGCCCTCGACCTCCTCTGAAAACTACTTCCCCCTCATCTCTTTCCCGCTATCCCTACCCCGCTCCTTTTGCCATTAATTCCCTACCACTTGTTCCTAACCGTTACCCAATCAATCCCCTTCCCGATAATTTACCGTTTGCACATTAAATTCTCTTAGGTAACTATTTGAATATAATGGACTTGTGCCTACCTACAACGGAAAACCTGTGAATGCTTTTTAAACCTTGAACCCGTCCCCATTTCATCTTTCTGCTACATAGTTCTCTGCGAATTGATTTTAATTTTAGGTTTTATAGTGTGCAATCAAGTTCTCCAGCTAATCAAACCTGTGATCGAGCACAACGTCCTGTTTCCTTCTCCTGATCAACTACAAGTTGCAAACAGTCCCGATAAACCCTTCATCTTATTCATCCCAGATTCTGTTAAAATTCTCCATTGATAGAGATGCCTCCTAAGAAGAAAAACTAGGAGGACTCTGTCAACCCCTTGGTCCATCCTCTAGTTGACTTAGATCGGATCCCCTAGTTGATCAGGACTATAAAATCTTTGATACACAGTGTGAATTCTAACTCTTCGAACTCTATTGTTGGCTCGAAGACAAATTTGTAGATAAAACAGATGAAATTGGACTATGGGAACCCAATCTCCCTCACTACATTTTTCCCCAAACCTTCCATTCTCCTGAATTCACCAAAAGATGCCAAGCTTGTTATGTCCATAATCAAAGAGAAATTATAGCCCCTACTTGTGAAATTCTATTCACCATTACTGCCACAGCCATAGATTTTATGATGCAGACCACCTCTATGGAGAATAGTACCCCATTATCATTAGAATCCTTGACAGAACTATACCAGAAGCTTTATTTTGCCAAGAGAGCCAAGATTTTTGACCTTCTCCTACCAAAAAATACTCAATTACCAAGAAAAAATCTACCATATCCTTCGTCAATCTTCCATGATCAAGCCAAGCAAATTATATCTGTAATATCATATTTTTGGGTTATTATTATGATCAGTGGGTAGATGAACCCATTTTAGGTTTCCTATCCATATTTTCCATAGATAGTAAGCCTTCTATTATCTTTAATTTTAGTCAATTTTTGGTTGATAGCATTCATGTCGAACAATTCCTAAAGTTTCAAACTGAGGAAGTGTTCAAATATAATTCAATTTTGGTCTACATGTTTCTATATTATCAAGCAAACATGTTTAAATTTTCCATACAGAAATTAGATGAAGAGGGAAATCAGCAGTCAGTCATATTCTGGACTTATTTAATGATGAGGGAGCAGGAAGAATTCACCTACAAACATTACATTGAGCAATTTATCCACCCAACAATGAGTGTATTAAACAGTTCAGTAGAGCCGAGGATCAGTGAGTATATTAAAAGAATTTTACATTTAACAGAACAAGCAAATACTGGAGACTGGTACTTGTACTAGAACTACACCGAAATCAAAGTGTATGGGTGTGATTTGGCACCATACAAACTACCAAAATACCTCCCCATGAGGATTTTCTCACTGGAATACATCAGACAAATGCTTTATTCAGATGAGATACACTTTGTATCAGACAAGAATAAATCGTAGTTTAGGATCAAAACACAGATTCGTTCATTTATATCTAATAACAGATCAGCGGGAGAAGAAGCAGATAAGTGTCTCAAGGAAATGAGGTTCATCCTAAGTTTTACATGGTATTTTGACCCTCTAGGTATTATTTCCAAAATGAGAGTGAAAAATAAAAACACTCCATACAATCATACCCAAAGGCCTCAAATTGAGAGATATGTGAACCAACTAACTTGGGCAGAGAATGCCTTACAGGAAGCAGAGGAGAAGCTTGTTTCTACATCCACTTCACAAACTCTTGTTCCTCAAGAGAAAGTAGCCAAAAGACATAGAGAAGAAGAGTCACCTTCAGTGACAAACAGTGTAGGGAAGGAATTTAAAATTATGTACATGAAGAGGGAAAAATTGAATCCAAAAGCAGATGCAAAGAAGAATTCAGAACAAGAAGTGGCCATGATAGTCAAGGAAACACCATCTTCCTCATAGGTAGGTGGAAAGTTTGTTGCATCTCCAAAAGTGTAATCAGTATCCCAGGAGAAGCAACACACTATCCAGAGTACAAATATTGTTCAAGGGGAGAAATAAAAGACTATTTTTTACAGATTTAGAGAAATCAAACTTAAGAATGAGATTCTTAAGAACATCACCTATACTCAGTTTTGGAATCAAACTTCCAACTCACAGAGTAGGCTACTTTCAGTTTTTGATTCAAAGAGAGGGAAGATGCAGATGGCCTTCCTTGAGGCCCAAATCCCACAACCTAAATTAACATTAGATTATAAGAATACATCTTTCAAGTTTGATACTAAAGATATACATCCCATTGACCAAATGGAGATGCATAAAAAAACTGGTGAAATGATTTGTTCCACTATAACCAACACTGATATGATTGTTTCCAAATTGCAGGTTTCACTTTCTAATATTCAGTCACAGTTGAAGATGGAGAATATTTCTTCTCTTGCAAAATACAACATGATTAAATCCTTAGCGTATTTAGTAGTGAAGATGGATTATGATCCAGAGAACATGAAAGTTGCAAAGGAGTTGATCAATAAAAATAATGTTGACATTGCAGCATTGAGCAAGAAGTCGAACTTGTCAGCCATTGAAGATCCTCTCATAAAGGATATTGAAGAATCAGATAATCAGAAAGGTGACATGATGAAGCTAATCATGGAACACAATGCTCAGATTAGACAGATGGAAACTGAGCTGGAGAAAATGATAAAGGAAAAGGAGCAGAGTGCAAAACTATCCATGGTTCCTCTAGATGGTGTACCTCTTACAACAATTCCCACCAAAGAATTTGCAACCTTGACTACACCTTCTACACAATCTACTGAGGGTGCTGACCAATTGACGAAAGGTGTGGAGAATTTTTCAATTCAGATAGAAGAGATTAAAAATTTTCAAGGGCAAGTCAAGGCACTACAGGACCAGAAGACCAGAAGTGAAGCTTCACACCTTGCTGAAGCTCAGAAATATCAGAAGCTGATAGAAAGACTACATAAATTTGAAAGGGAAACAACTATTGGACAGACCTTGGCACAAGCCAAGGAAATTATTTTGACTGGTATTCTGAATTCTATGGCTGAAATTTGGCCATGTATTAAGATTATTTTTTAGCAGAAGGATTTAATAAAGAAGCAACAGAGGCCATTGCAAATATCAGAGAACAGTTGGGCGATATCCCTGCTAAAGCTACAAACATCATTAAGTTCATGAATTCAAAGAATAGTTATGAGTTGGATGATTTAGGAATTGATGATAGGATAGAAACAATTTTGGAGGTAAAGAATATTTTGACCAAAAAGAATATTATTGCTCAACTAGAGGAGAAGTGTTAGAGTTTGGAAATAGAAGTAAACAGATTTTTCACCAAGATAGAAGCTCTAAATCAAAAAGGGTTACCCAGTTTGTTTTTAATTAATGATAAATTAATTACCCATGAAGATTATATTATAAAACTGAAGGAGGTAGCCAGAGACAGTTAAAAGTTTGCAAACATCAAAGGAAACATGACAGGTAGAGCTTTCTTAGAAGCAATGGGAAATGATTTCTTTATCCAACTTGAAGTAAATCATATTTTTGTGGTAATGCCAAAATTTGCAAAGTATACTGAGGTTGATGAGATTTACAGAAATATAACTAAATTAACCATCCTAGATGAAGATAGATGGGACAAAATTTGTGAGTTACTAGACTGATTGGTAATTCAGATGCAGTAAAAGGATATGCCAGCACTTCAGCCATCGCAACACGGAAAAAACGCCATTCATCAACAGACTCCTCCAAAGTAGAGTCACCTCTCCACACAGTTGTCCACCAGCCTATTAATCTACAAAGATTGGTAATCTTGTTTATAATAGTGCTAATTATACATTGTTTGTTGAGACAAAGATTTTGTAATGACTTTGTAACTATTGTATAAATACTTCACATTTTGAAGTATTCCAGGTTGATTTTTGAATATAATTTTCTCTAAGTTATTGTAATTTTCTGGTTGTTGGACTCATCAATAATACAAGGAAATTCTTCACAGGATTCATGTGGTGTACCAATTGGTGATTTTTTCTCTTATTCATGTGTTTATCCATTGTTTGCTTTCACTGAAATTTCTTAAAAGCTTAATTACATTACAAAAATGGTGACAAATAGGATTTGTTGAAATATGAACCCTATTCTGGCTATAGGTAATATCTATGTTTTCTGTTGAAGTCAAATTAATAAATTCTTAATTTCTCCTTAGTTTCTATTGAACCTTTTCATTTCTTATGTTCCATATTCATTTAAATTCTGAAATATCCAACTACTGCAACCTTTCCCTGTGAAACTCCTTCAAAGTTTGATGTAGATCCAGTTAATTTTTAAAATCCATAGCCCAATGGAATTATAATATTTCAATGAACCAAACAACCCAATCAAATAAAAACAAACAAAAAAATTGCACAATCATAACTAGCCTAAAATTTATATAAAACAAAGCTAAAATTTATAGAGAGATCCCTCTCTGAAGTTGAAAGGGCTAGATCCCAGCTTCCAAAGTGGTTTTGATGTTGTCCTCTGTTGTTACTCTCACAAACTCAAAAATTATAGAATGATAACAGAGTGAGTGTGTCGTTACATGATTTAATTCTTAATTTGATTGATGATTGTGTGGATGTGGTTGGGTTATTTCATGCAAGTGAGAAATTGATTTTAATGTGTTATTTCCTTTTTACAATAGTGATTCGATATTAATTGAATTTTATTTCATTCTACAAGTGTGACTTTTATTTTCATATTAAGTACAGAGATTTTTTTCATGCAAGTGTGGGTTTGACAGTGAGATATTTATTTCCAATATTGTGTTGATTTATGTTGCTACCAGTGTGGTTAGTTCATAGTGATATTGGGATTTCACTGAGGATTGATTTCTTGTTGAGGAAGCATAAGGTGTCTTAGGAAGTAGTAGGTGTCAGTTAATGAATTTTCCAGCCATATACTACGTACAATAACCTTGAAATAATTAAACTTACCCTATTTGACCATTTATGTTAGTGAGGATGTGTCGTTGAGATAATAATAATCCCCAACAATAATGAACTACCAAAGGTAAACATTCGTTAAGATTGGTCTTGGATATGATAAGAATCAGAAGACTCCTAAAGAATATTTAAATTATAAGGTTACAAAGCCAGCGAAGAAGGTGAATGATGAAAAACCTAAAATATATGGTGATGTTATTAAAAGCTCCATAACAATTAAAGGCAACAAGCAGAAATAAAATGATGTCCTATAGAAACTTGACCTTCCTCACAAGGACAAATTCGAAATATCGTTTCCATCACGGTGTTCTTTGTTTACTCAATATCAAAACTCTTTCCCTGGATGCGGATGTTTAAACCAGGACAGGAGGTGGCAGCTCCACTGTGTGGCACATTGCCTAGCCACATGGCCACGCATGGGGCCTATCCTACAACCCTTAAATGCTACAATTTCCTGCCTCAAGTTGACATTACTTCCTCTGCCCATCACCTTAACGCATGTCCGGCCCACAGCCCTAATCTCTACTTCATGGTGTCACGCCCTCCTTTGCTATCATTCTTTTCCTGCCACCTTCGACTCTCAGTTTTCTCTGCTCCGGGTTCCCCTTCGCCCTCCGAGATGCACTGTGACCTCCACCTTATATTAGTTGTGACGCCTCCTCGCTCCTGTTTTCCTACTGTCTTGCAGCCTCTGCATGCCAACCTCAATGCTCACTTGACCTCAACTCCTCTACAAGATAGCCTCCCTTACGCTCATTCCTGATCCAACATGCCGAGGAGGCATAGAATGCATTGTCATCGTGGTCGTGGAAGGGGCCAGTCCTCTCACCTGCCCATCTCAATCCATTATGATAGTCGCTCTCCGCCTCCTGAAGACAATTCTTCTCATTTCCATTATGATTGCTCCCTAGACAGACCTCAAGTTACAACCACCATCACTGTCAGCTTTCAGGAGACGCCTTCGAGCTTTGCTGGGTCAGGTTCTAGAAAACGTCCCAGGAAATCCACTATTTCTCTAGTACCCCCTCAACACTCTTGGAAATCTGAAGCTTTACTGGTCAAACCAGGAGCGCACTCCTCTAGCAGTGAAGGCAGCGGAAGCAGCAGAATCGAAAGTCTAAAACGCTCGGTGGATGAGAAGAGGAAAGGCAGTGCCAGCCTTCTGCGCACCGCCACCACACCATAACCCAATTCACAACACTCAAAGAAATACGAGGATTTTTCTGATGATTATAGGTGTCTTATCGTTGAGGAGCCACTTCCATAGCCTCATGACACCTAGCATGACAGGCAGCCACAACAATGAGAGGTTTCCTCTCTCTATTTTTTTTAATTTCTCTGATATCATGTATTTCTTGGACAATTTAGCAAACTCTTGGTCTTTTCTGGTTAATGTTTGTTTCCCTACAAAGGCTAGCAATTTTTGGACCGGTTTCCCCATCTAGGGCGGTCATATTTTTGTCTTTTTGAACTCTGCTCCCTCCGGAATTGGCTAGCATAGAAATTCCGAAGGCAAGCTTCGACCAGTAAACTATGTTCATATTAATAGAATATTTATTTCGAAAAAAAATATCAAAACTCTTTCTACGGTTTACTGTTTTTTCTTACAAACATTTTGGTCATAAAGCAATAGATTGTAGAGCACATATAAGAGATAACCATTTATGGAACAAAAATGGAAGTTCTTATGGGTTCCCAAATGGAAAATACATTTAATTTTCTTATTTATTTAATTACAATATTGTATGTTATATGTGCACCAACTATGGGCATATGTCATGCTTATGCAAAAGTGTCATTATAGAATCTCCCACAAAAAACAGGGAGGAATATACCCTTGTAATGTTGAGAATTTAGAGGGTTGGAGATTAATTCAAATTCTCTTCTTGATAATTACTTGTGAGCTTTACTTGAGTTACTTATTTCTTCTCTCCATTACCTTATTTATTCTTTCATCAAGTCAATTATCAAATAAACACAACACAAAATTAGGCTCCTAGAGCCAGGGCAAAACCTCTCCCTCTTGGAGAGGAAAACCCACAAAGAATTCTTCTTATAGATCTTAAAATGACAAGTACCATGACCAAGACTCAGACCCTTGACCTAGATATGCTTCCAAGACCTTGACACAGCTTCTTCAAACTTGATTCTTCTCTTCTTCAATAATCTGCACTTTTCTACACTAGAGAAATCAGTCTCCAAGATTCACTTCTTATTTCTCAGTCAAATATTGGAACTGAATTATCTTCACCTTGAATTCACTTGCAACTTTTTTATAGTTAGGAAGGTATATCACAGATTTACCTTCCTCACTCTTATTTTCCTTTAATACTATTTTCTTCCTTTTGTCACTGTCTTCACTTCATGAACTTGAACTGAATGCCAATATCACACTTTACCAACAACTTTACTTTAGAATAGTTTACGCGCTATATTTTATCAGATCCACACTTTAATTTCTTTAATACACTTGGACAAACCGCATTTCTTTCATACACTTGGACATGTCTGTATTTCCTGAACATTTTGTAGCTTCAGGATCATCGGAACTGCAACACCTTGTGATACGCACAGTAGCACCGTTATATGTAGAAAACAACCCTGAAACTTTTCCAAATTCACACTGAAAATATTTCTAATAAAACCACTTTGAAGTTGACTCTCAGAATCCACAAATTGTCTTTTTCCCAAAGATAATCCATGCTATTTTAGAGTTGTCCGAAATTCCTGTACATTGATTTTTGCAAAATCCAACTGGGTATATATAGTTGTTGGCACCTGTAATTGAGCTGACTTGTCATTGGTAATTGGAGCCGACTTCACTTGAGAGAGGTTTACTCCAGCATTGATGTAGGTTGTAGAGCTTGTGTTCCAACGTTGTTTCAGAGCTATTAGGTGCCCTTCTTCCACAAGGTCTCGGAGCATATATTCCTAGACTAGATCCTTCATGAATATGACACTTAATTATATTGTATACCTATAAGACAAAGACCTAACAGACATCAAGAATAATTCTATCTACATAATAAAATCATGCTCATGAAACCCATGAAGCAAGCACAACAAAATACATTTTATTATCTTTGTCTTCTTCTTTACATAAGTACATAATTACATAGTCAACATGACGACCGACCTAGTTACACTTTTCAACACTCCCTCTTAACTAGGGAGGTATTCATATAGGTACATGGTCACTTTAAAACTGAATAATCTCATAAGAAGAATTGGATTGGTAATCACATCTTTATAGCATCATATCAACCAGAATTGTCCTATTGCAAGGCCTTGACTAACAGCCCCATCTCTCAACAAGACAATGGTCTACAATGCTGGCGAGACACATGACTAATAGACACCATAGTCATTGTCTCTCCAAGGTACATACTCCACCCAGGTGTTCCCAAAGTATGATCTTATTGGAATATTCTTTTCTTGGGTAGCCAACCCTCAAAGAATATCGTCCTCAACTACTCTTATCTTGAATTCCATATCTCATTCTCAAAGAGTATTGAATGCCAGATGATTACCCAATCCTCCATTCTATCTTCCAGGTGAAGACCAGAATTTTGTGTCTATACATTCTCTCCGCATGGCCTTCACTAAGACTTACGGTTGTTAGTCCTAGTTTAGTGCATTACACATGTATTAGAGAATCATATATGTCACTCCCTCTTAGTACAGAAAGGACATACTTCAAGTTTCTTCCAAGTTTCTTCACTTGAATTAGGCCGAATTGAGAGAGGTTTATTCCAGCGTTGATGTCGGTTGTAGAGCTTGTGTTCCAATGTTGTTTGAGAGCTGTTAGGTGCCCTTCTTCCACAAGGTCTTGGAGCATATATTCCTAGACTATATATTTCATGAATATGACACTTAATTATATTTTATACCTAGAAGACAAAGATCTAATAGACATCAAGAAGAATTCTATCTACATAATAAAATCTTGCTCATGAAACCCATGAAGCAAGTACAACAAAATACATTTTATTATCTTTGTCTTTCTTTACATAAGTACATAATTACATAGTCAACATAAAGACCGACCTAGTTACACTTTTCAACATGTAATAGGTGTAAGAAGAGCATAAGAAGGAGAAATTTATGCTTGTACAAACTGCACTTCATGCCCAAAGCAAAGGAAACCAATGGTAAATTTATAGTGGATCCTGAAGCCACATGATAGGTGACAAGAGCAATTTTCTCACTTTAAAAAGAGTTAACGAAGAAAGTGTGGCATTTGGAGATTATGCTACAACGAGGATAGTTGGAAAAGATACTCCTTGTCTCAACAATGGAAAGAATAAAACAAAAAATGTGTTTTATGTTGAATATTTGAAACATAATCTTCTTAGATTTATTCAAATGTGTGATCAAGGGAACACACTCATATTTATTTCTCAGGGTTGTGAGATAAGGGAGGGAGGCACATGAAAATTAGTTGAAAATACAAATAAAAATCAAATAACATATATATCTTCAATGAGATCAAGTGAGAAAATGATGTATATGATAAATAGATAAAATCTAGTTATGGCATAAAAGAATGGACCCTATGAACTTTGATAAAATAGTGAAAATAAACACTAAACAAGTAATGAGATATATTCCAAATATCACAAAAAATTCAAACACTAGTTGCAACAAATGTCAACATGGAAAGTGGACAACAACGAGCTTCAGGTCAAAGGAGCACCCAACAACAAAGCCATTGGAACTCATTCATGTAGATATTTGTGGGCCTACAAGAACACAAAAACAATATGGTGAAAATTATTTCATGTTTCTCATTGAAGATTACTCCAGAGTGACATGGGTTGCATTCATAAAAGACAAGTATAAAGTATTTAAAAATTTTAAAGCATTCAAAGTTTTTGTTGAAAATGGGACTTATTTAAATATCAAGAGATTAAAATCAGATTGAGGAGGTGAATTTATGTCAAATGAATTTCAAGATTTTTGTGAGCTTCACGGAATGAAGAGACATTTTGAACTGTAAGAACTCCACTATGGAATGGAGTGGTAGAAAGGAAAAATTAAAATGTATAATAGATGGATAGAACAATGTTGAATGAAGAAAATTTATCAAACAAGTTTTGAAGAGAATCATTCGGCATCAAATAACGAGGAAATTAGATTCCACATCAAGAAAACATCATCTCAACTATAAAAGGGTATACTATCAATAGTTAGATATTTCAAAGTTCTAATGAGCAAGTGCTACATAAAGAGATATGATGAGGATTTGGTAAAATTTGACTCCAGAGCTTACGAAGGTATCTTTATTGGATATTCATCTAAAAGTAAGGCTTATAGATGTTAAAGTAAAGCATTGTGAAAAATTGTAGAAAATATAAATTTAAAAGTGGATGAAGTAAGGCCCCAAAATGAAAAATGAAAATGAATGAACATATAGAAAAAATGAGCTGCAAATAACAAGAAAAATAATAAATAAAACAACAAGATACAAAGACACCATCTAGATTTTTCCAAAGGAATAATTCAAGAATATAATTATTGGTAATAAAAATATTGGAGTGCAAAATAAAAGAAGATTATTAAATGGACCATAACATGCGCATTTATCTTTGCTACCTAAAATTGAGCCTAATAATTTTACAGAAGCTAGCAAAGACAAGCATTGGATTGATGTTATGGAAAAAGAGTTGAACCAAATAGAGAAGAATGAGATATGCAAACTTGTTCCAAGGCCAAAAGATGAAAATGTGATTGGAACCAAGTGGGTTTTCAATAAAAACTTGAATTTAGTTGGATAAGTAATAAGAAATAAAGTAAGGTTAGTTTGCAAAGGTTGTGCTCAAGTTGAAGGTATTGATTTTGAAGAAATGTTTGCGCTAGTTACAAGACTTGAAGCTACATAATGTTTTTTGCATTCATGTGTTTCAAAAACTTCAAAGTTTATAAAATGGATTTCAAGACATCTTTTCTTGATGGAAATATAGAGGAAGAAGTATAACAACCAAGAGGGTTCTTATTATAAAAAATAAAGATCATTTGTGCAACTTGAAAAAAAAAACATTATGGACTAAAACAAGCTCCCATACCCTAGTTATATTCACAACTTGAAAAACATTTACAACAACAAGGATTCAAAAGATTATATGTTGATAGTAATCTATACATCAGGGGGAAAAAAAAAGTCAATTGATTGTTGGGGTTTATGTAGATATTATCATTTTTTTTAGATAGTAGGAATGAAATGTTCAAAGAGTTTGCAATGGAAATGAAAAAGGAATTTGAGATGTCTATACTTGGCGAACTATCATTCCTTCTTGATTTACATATTTCTCAATTCTGAAAAAGCATATTCATTTCACAATCCAATTATATCAAGGATATGTTGAAGAAAGAGTTAGAATGGTAGATTGTGCACTAGTCAACACAACCATGGTCACATGTTGTAAATTGAGAAAATATGATGAATCTCTAGAAACAAATCAAACATTGTACAATTCAATGATTGGAAACCTACTACATGTGATGACATTAAGGTATTACGTTATGCAAGTAGTTGGATTGGTTGCACAGTTTCAAGCTACACAAAAATAAACTCATGTGAAAGTAGTGAAAAGAGTATTCATATATCTAAAGGGAACCTTGGACTTCATATTGTGGTACTAAAGAGGTGAAGGTTTTATTGTAACATCATATACAGATATGGATTGGGCAAGCAATGTTGATGATACGAAAAGTACAAGTGGAGAAGCATTATTTTTAGGCAACAGTATAGTATCATAGTTGAGTAAGAAACACCCTTCATTTTCCCTATCAATGGTATATTACAAGTATATAGTAGTGGGCTCATGGTTCACACAATTCAATTAGATAAAGTACACTTTGAGATATATTAAATTTAAATATGATCACCTAATATAAATACTTTGTGACAACACAAATGTAGAAATTATACAATATGCATGTATATCTTGGATTCACCCGATCTAACAATATGCTAAAGTTAAATACTTAATAACTTCTACAAATATTTTCGGAATTAAAAACACAATCACCAATTACATAAGCATGAAGAAATATCATTCACACACAACACAGATAATTTCCCAGGGAAAGCTTACAGCTAAAAACCCCACTATCTTCTATTGTATATTATATCATGGATCATGAAACAATTACATACAAAACTCTAATCACAAGAGATCTTAGTACATCAACTAATTGTATCACACTGTCATACAAAAATTGACAAATCCCTTGTACAATTTATTGTCTCTAGATAGCCTGCTTTCACTGCGCAATCCCTGCTGAAAGCAATCCCTGAATTGATGCCTTCTTGCTTGCCTTGACTGCGCAAGTATCATGGGCTCATCCAATGTGTGTGCTCTTTCATGTGTGCAAGTGGATAATGTCACAACTGATATTTTACTTCCCTTTCACCTAGAATTCAACTGGGTCTCCATTGGATCTGACATGCATGCAGTTAATAATAGTGAATCTTCAGTTGCATGTGAGATCACTAAATTTGAATTAATTAATAATTAATTCACTTGATCTCTCACTAGTGTATCTTCAGTTACAAATAGCACAATTGAGTTTAACTCACTTAACTGAGTTAAACTACTTACAACTTGTACAACTCATGCACCACTGCACTTCCAACTCTGTTACAACTAGCATCACTCAATTACAACTAAATTCAACCTACTTGTCCCACCAACCAACCTCTTAACTCAAAATTCACTTATCTAACTGATTTTCCACTTTAGTTAACTATTTTCAAGTCCACACTTAGAATATATTATAGTTTGGTGTCCATCTATATTAAGGGATAATAAAAATAGACATGCACCTAAAAACAGCCTGTGGGCCCCAGCCTAGTGTAGAAGCTTAATTTTCACTAGGATCATGGGTGCCAAAAAAAATTCTTGTTGAATCTCAACACTCCCTCTCAACAAGAAAGGGATTATCCTTCACCCTGATCTTGTCTCTATGGTATTCAAATTTTCTCCTGGTGAGCGCCTTCGTCAGAATATCTGCATCCTAATCTTTCGTGGGAATGTACTGAAGCAACATAATTCGTCTCTACACACAATCTCTAAGATGATTGTACCAGATATATATATTCTTGGACCTATCATGAAACACAGGATTAATCGAGATTTTAATGCAACTCTGATTATCACAATGAATCATTGTCAGATCCATCTGAGAACCAAACAAACCAACCAAGATATTTCTCATCCAGATAGCCTCACATGCAGCTTGACTCGCTGCCATGTATTCCACTTCTACTGAACTAAGTGCCACGGATCTCTGCTTCCTTCTGTACTAAGAAATGGTTGTAGATCCGATACTAAAGATCCCCCTTGATGTGCTCTTTCTGTCTGATGGAATGCCAGCCCAATTTGCATCCGTGAAGCCATGAAAATTCACTCCATTTGTTCTTTTGTACCATAGACCATACTCTAATGTGTCCCTCAGGTATCTCAGGACACGCTTCCTCGCCTTCCAAAAGAGCTTGGTAGGCTTAACCATAGCTTGACTCAGCTAGTTAATCGCATATCAAATGTATGGTCTTGTGTTCACTAGATACATTAGCGAAACTGTCGATAGACAGTAGCATCCTATTTCCTCTAGATTCCTAGAAGAGGCATATCCATGAGTTTGAAGCTCTCCATGTTAAACTTACCCAGTATCTCATTTTCATACTTGCTTTGAGACAAAAAAATTTCACCATCCTGCTGCCATATTTCCAATCCAAGGAAATAATGAAGGAGGCCCATATCCTTCATTTCAAACTCCCTTTCAAGATCCTCCTTGTATGAGTGTATCAGCTGCTCATCACTAGTCAAAATTAAATGATCAACATAAAGAACAATGATCAATAGCTTACCCTCAACCACAATCTGGTACAGTTTTGCATCTGCTTCACTTTTGGTGAAGCCCAGTCCGGTGAAATAGTTCTCTATCTGAGTCTACCAAGCACGAATTGTTTGCTTCAACCCATACAACGCTATTTTGAGTCTGCACACATGTGAATTTCTATTGAAGGTCACGAAACCTTTAGGTTTCTCTATGTACACCTCTTCCTCAATGATCCCATTGAGAAACGTAGTTTTCACATCCATCTGATGAATGCTCTAGCCCATCTGTGGTGAGATTGCAAGGATGGTCCTTATGGAAGAGTACCTTGCGACAGGCACAAAATTCTCATCATAATCTATCCCCTCAATCTGTGAGAAGCCCCAGGCCAGAAATCTGGCCTTTTATTTCTCCACACTCCCATCAGCAGCTTGCTTTACCTTGTAGATCCATCTCAAACCTACCATTGATTTCTCAACCGGTCTTGGGACAATTTTCCATGCATTTTTTTTGACAATGAAGTCATACTCCTCCACCATTTCGTCAACCCAAGTAGGTTGTTGCACTACTTCCTAAAAGGAAGATGGTTCAGTCAGAATAAATTTTCTCATCAGAGCCATGTATCGAGTAAATCAGTCAGGAGATTGTCTCTGTCTATGTCGTGAAGTAGGGGCTCCTACATTCTCTGCAGCATCAAGTCTCAGCCTATTAGCTTACATGGTGCGCTTTATGTCATTTCTAATGGATGGATCTGCATGAGTGGCTTCCTCCACTCCATGAACCTCCTCATGTGGCTGATCCACATATCGAGACTCATCTTTGGGAACCCGTAGTTCCTCCTCTGCATGCAAGTCTATATCCCTCTCAAGCGACAACCACATGGCTTTCCCCTCATCAAATTTTATATCCCATCGCACAACAGTCATTATGTTATTTGGAAAATACACACGATAATTATGGGGTGTTTTTGTGTACCCCACAAAAATCCCAACTTCAGCAGTCGGCTCCAGCTTCTTCCTGGCATCCTTGATCACATGCACATAAATAGATGAGCCAAAAATCTTAAAGTGTGAAACATTTGGTTTCTTACCAGTGAAAGCTTCTTCAGGTGTACTCATGACAAGTACTCTATGAGGACAATGGTTTTAAACATAAACCGCAGTGTTGCATGCTTCTGCCCATAAATGCATTGGTAGGCCCTGATCATGCAACATCGCTTGTGTTGCACCCAAGATCGTTCTGTTCTTCCTCTCCACGACCCCATTCTACTGTGGGTTATGAGGTGCTATGAGTTCTCTTTGAATACCTTCTTTGCTACATAATTTCTTGAATTCGTTAGAGATGTATTCTACACCATTATCACTCCTAAGAGCCTTCACTTGCTTCCTCGAATATTTCTCCACCAATGCCGTAAACTCACAGAACTTAGAGAATATTTGATATTTCTTCTGCATGAAGAAGATCCAGCATTTACAAGGAAATTCATCAACACATATTACATAGTACTTGTGTTTTTTTGTTGAAGCAACCGAGTATGGCCTACACACGTCTATGTGAACCCTCTCAATGATCCCCGAAGCATGGTTCTCCTTCTCATGAAAGGTGGCCTTTACATACTTCCCAATGGTGAAACCCTTGCACTGACCTAACTAAGCAAGCGTTCCCATTGGAATTCCAATAGATATTTTTTGCATGACTTTCAAGGCTCCATGATGAAGATGGCCCAATCACGTGTGTCATAATTCGCCCTCATCCTGGCTCACCACTTTCTCCACCTTGCCCACCATGGCAGCGCATCCATCTACCTCCAACTTGTAGAGATTCCTAACTCGAATCCATATCCTCTTGGCTTGACCTATTGTTTTATGTCGCGAGAAAGATTTTCCATCACTAAAAACAACATCATAGCCTCTGTCCTCCAACATTGCGACTGAGACCAAATTTTTCTTCAGACCTGGTACATGCATCACATATTTTAATTGAAATGGTTTACTTGACTCCCTCTTAAAGGGAATGGTACCAATCCCAGTAGCATTGTACCGTCCGTCATCTCCCATCTCAATATGCATCTGGAGATCTTTCTCCTCCAACTCACTGAAAAGTTCCTTGTCTCTCGTCATGTGAAAGGAAGCGCAACTATCCAAATACCACACCGATCCCAATGCACTTGACACCATGCATGAAATCAAGGAGAATTAAAGCTCAAATTGTGAGGCAAGGGTTTCACGAGCTGTAGCTCCAGCCACCTTATTGTTCTTCTTCTTTTGTGGAAATTTAGTAGCTAAATTCCCATGTTCATGATAGTGAAAACACTTCACCTTGGACATGTCCTCTTCTTGCCTTTAGACTCGGATTTAGAATGGAATTTCTTCCCCTTCCCCTTATTCACCTTGGTAGCCAAAGCACAATCCTCTTCATCATCATCCTTTGATGAAGAGCCATCTCTGGTGTTCCGCCTGAACTCCTCCTGCACCAGATTCAACCATAGTCATTCCCAATCCAGCAATTTTTCCCGTCCGTTGATAGAGTCTTCATAATTGTGCCAAATATTAGGAAGTACTAGGAGAGCCAAACTCACCAAATCATCATCAGCGACTGTTATTCCCACACTCCCCATTTCATCCCGAAATTTGACAAACTTTGTGAGATACTTTGGAATGGTATCGCCTTTTTCCATCTTGATCTTCTTGAGTTTATCTTTGAGCAAAAATTTCCTATGGTCGTTGTTGCTTTGGAATAGATCCATCAAAGCCTTCCACATAGCATATGGTAAGGATTTCCCATGGAGGCTTGAGACAATGTGGTCTCGTACTCCCTCCAACAGGATCCTCCTCGCCTTTGCCACTTTCTTTTTCCATGCATCAATATTGGCAGCATCTGCAGCATCTGGCTTAGGAACATCTTTTTCAATGAATTCATTCAATCCATTTTCTTCGAGTACCACCTCCATCTTGTCCTTCCAAGAAATGTAGTTTTAGTTTCCCTCAAGTGCATAATCTAACCTCAAGCCATTGAAATCCATTTCGATCTTGAATCATCTGTAGCACCAAGAAATTCTTTCTGCAAATTCGAATTCTATCCAACCACAAACTCAGCTCTTGCTTCACTTCTACAATTTCTTGTGCTCTGATACCATGTAAAAATTATATAATATGCATGTATATTTTTTATTCACTGGATCTAACAATATGCTAAATTTAAATACTGAATCGCTTCTACAAATATTTGAGGAATTAAAAACACAGTCGCCAATTACATAAGCATGAAGAAAGATCAATCACACACAACACAGATAATTTCCCGGGGAAAGATTACAGCTAAAAACCCCAATATCTTATATTGTATATTGTATCATGGATCATGAAACAATTACATACAAAACTCTAGTCACAATAGCTCTCAGTACATTAGCTAATTGTCTCACAATGTCATACAAAAATTGGCAAATATCTTACACAATTTACTGTCTCCAGATAGCCTGCCTTCATTGCACAATCCCTGCTGAAAGCAATCCCTGAATTGATGCCTTCTTTCCTACATTGACTGCGCAAGTATCATGGGCTCATCCAATGTGTGTTCTTGCATGTGTGAAAGCGGATAATGTCACAACTGATAGTTTACTTCCCTTTCACCTAGAGCTCAACTGGGTCTCCATTGGATCTGACATGCATGTAGTTAATAATAGAAAATATTTAGTTGCATGAGAGATCACTACATGTGAATTAATTAATAATTAATTCACTTGATCTCTCACTAGTGTATCTTCAGTTACAACTAGCACAACTGATTTTAACTGACTTAATTGAGTTAAACTACTTACAACTTGCACAAATCATGCACCACTGCACTTCCAACTCTATTACAATTATAATCTCTTAGTTAAAACTAAAGTCAATCTGCATGTCCCACCAACCAACCTCTTATTCGAAATTAACTTAGCTAATTGATTTTCCACTTCAGTTAACTATTTTAAAGTCCAAATTGAGAATATATTATAGTTTAGTATCCATCTATATTAAGGGAAAATAAAAATAGACATGCACCTAAAAATATCCTGTGGGCCCCACCCTAGTGTAGGTGCTTAATTTTCACTAGGATCATGGGTGCCAAAAAAAATTCTTGTTGAATCTCAACATGGTTCACACAAGTTAATTAGATAAAGTAAACTTTGAGATATATTAAATTTAAATATGATCACCTACTATAAATACTTTGTGACAACACAAATGTAATAAATATTTCAAATAATCATGTTATGCACTTAAAATAAAATCATATTCCAATTATCAATTCTTAAGAGAACAAGTAGTAGAATAGAATGTCAATTATCCAAGTAGATATCAATGGGAACTATCTCAACAGTTTTTCATCTTCGTGGCATTTTTTCTATGATTTTTGTGTCCCAAATTCTAAGCCTATTTTGAGGCCCTAAATGTTTCTTTTTTTAAATTCAAGGGGCCAAGGCATGGCCCACTTAAAAATTTTATTCCTCAAATAGTTCTTTCCAACAAGCTATTGTGAACCCCAAAAGGGATATTGTATGCAAAAGTTTCACCCTGGGGAATTTTATGTACCAGATAACCATCTTAGGGCCCACAAACATTATGGTGTTTCATATTACAAGGTCATGGTTTTGGACCTCTAGGGTTATTTCCTTATGCTAAAAGGCCATTCTTTCAACCTCTTGTAATATTTTTTGTGAATGTGGTTAGCTACCATCCCTCTATGTTCAAAGATAGATACCACCATTCTAACCAGTTTGTGTTCTACATTATTCTTCTTTTTCATTTATTAATAGAAGTTTGGTGTCTCATTATATTACTATGCTTTATATTATATTTCTTTGTGTGAATTTCACTTCCTTACCTTTTTTTCATTTCATTCATTATACAACTGATATCAATGGTATCACAACCATTTGATACCTGTTATTTCTCAGTACATGTCCCCAATGGAGTCAAGGGACAGAGAGTTAGGTCTTAAGCAAGATTCACTTGGGAACAATCGCTCTCACCACCCAAGCAGCATTATATGGCATATATTGAGTGATTTAATTGCTTAAATATTCGACACCAAATTGTCAATTGGGAAGTTCATAAACTTTGATATGTTACATTATATTTGTAAATTTCAAGGCATTGATAGTCTTATTAACCCATGTTGAAATGGCACAAAGAAATGACACCCATTAGGGGCCTCTGATTTAATTTTCCGTTAATTAAATTGGAAGAGAAATTGTAATTTCATCTCATGACAACTTGTATTAGCTAACTAAGTCAAAATGAATGAGTTAGCTTTAGAAATTAGATTTGAGGGTCAGAGAGGAGGCATGCATAGGAATTTTCTATTTTTAGAGGGCCATATATAGTTATTTGTGAGTTGTAATTATTTAACTCAATTAATTGAGTTAAAATCAATTTAACTAGTTTAACTGAGTGATGAGATAGAGATAGGTCCAATGAATTAAATATGATTTAATTCACAATGAGTGATCAATCAGTTAACTAATAATTCACTATAAATAGTTGTTGCATGTCATTTATGAGGAAGACCCAGTTAAGAATGAGGTTAAAGGGATGATAACTATTAGTTGTATAATTATAAAATTGTACAGGTCAATTATAGAGTCATTTGGATGCCTAGTAAGGATTGTGCAATCAAGGAAATGGATTTTCGTAGTTAATAGGGGCTTGATTCCTGTAAGAATGCATGAGCAAGGAAAGTTGAGTAGAGGCAGAGAATTGGCTAAGTATTTGTCCAATTTTGCCTAGATCAACGTGAGACAGTTGGCAGAGTGCAAGAATTCCATGAGCGTGCTTTCCCCAGATACATCTTGTGTTGTGTGATTTATTGTCTCTTTCTCTTAATTGTTATGTGATTGCGTGATCGTGTTTTGTTTTTGCAAATTGTAGAAGGATTCAGCATATTTTTTAGTACATTATAAGATAATATTGAATCCCATTGTTATATTTTATACATGGTATCAGAGCGTCGGGAATCACAATAAGAAGATGAGAACAAAGTTTTTTTTATCAGGTTTGAATTTGCAGATTTATTCTTCGGTATCCAACAACAGATCAATATGTCTTTAAATGGATTGAGACTCGAATATGCACTTGAGGGTAATTTGAACTATATTGCATGGAAGGAAAATATGGAGGCAATGCTTGAGAACAACGGACTGAAGGAATTCATTGATACTGATATTCCCCAGCCCGCAGCAGCAAATGCTCAACTTCTTTATACATAGAAGAAGAATGTAGCAAAGGCGAGAAGGATATTATTAGAGGGAGTTCGATACCATATTGTCTCGAGCCTCCATGGGAAGGCGACTCCATATTCTATGTGGAAGGCCTTGAAAAATATGTATCAGAATAATAATGATGACAAGAATTTGGCATTGAAAGATAAGCTTAAGAAGATCAAAATGGAGAAGGACGACACGATCTAGAAATACTTGAAAAAGTCACTCAATATTGAGATGAGCTTGGAACCGTTGGGATATTTGTTGCCTCGGATGATTTGGTGAACCTAGATCTTTTAGGCCTTCCTAAGAGTTGGCATAGCTACTAGGAATATGTTAATGGGAGGGAGAAACTTTCAAATTGGGAGAGACTATGGTAGGATTTGGCACAAGAAGAAATTCGGCAGAGCACTAGAGATGGATCCTCATCAAAGACTGATGATGAGGAGAATTGCGCCTTAGCTGGAAAGGCGAAGAAAAGAAAATGGAAGGCGTCCAATTCCAAATCTGAGACCAGCAAGGTAGGAAAGAAGCGAGACTTGTCAAAGGTGAAATGTTTCAAATGACATGAGCATGGACACTATGCCACAAAATTTTAATAAAAGAAGAACAAAATGATGAACCTTAGGATGTGGAGCAAACACAAGCAAAGGAACAGAGAGTGGTAGAAACCACTCATGGAGATCCATCCACCAGAGATGGAAGGAAGTGCACCAAAGGGGCTGACAGATTATTGTTGGATGCAAGAGATAATGTGGGAGCACCCACATCACAACGCAGGAAAAGAAGGTCCTCGTAGAGGTACACTAGATACATGGCTCTTATGAGCGGAGGTATTGATATGGAACCATCCTATTTTGACGAATTAGTGCAGCAACCAGTGTGGGTTGATGCCATGTTTGAGGATTATGACTCCATTATCAAAAACAGTGCATGTTAAGTTGTCCCAAGACCAGTGGGGAAGTAAGTGGTAGGATCCAGATGGGTCTGCAAGGTGAAGTAGGAACCAGATGGGAGTGTGGAGAAACACAAGGCTAGATTTGTGTCCAGAGGGTTCTCTCAAGTGGAGGGGATTGACTATGATGAGAATTTTGCACCAGTCGCAAGGTACTCATCTATTAGATACATCCTTGCACTCTCAGCAAAGATGGGATGGTAGATACATTAGATGGATGTAAAGACAATCTTTCTCAATGGAGTTATTGAGGAATAAATGTAAATTGAGAAGTCGGAAGGTTTTGAGACCTTAGATAGGGACTCACATATGTGTAGACTCAAGAGAGCACTATATGGGATAAATCAAGCACCGCGTGCTTGGTACACCAGGATTGGCAGTTATTTCACCGGGTTGGGCTTCACCAAGAGTGAAGCAGATGCGAACCTATATCATATTGTGGTTGATGGTAAGATTTTTATTATTTTACTTTATGTTGATGATCTAATACTGATAGGTGATGAGCAGCTCATAAATTATTTCAAATATTACCTTGAAAGATCATTTGAGATGAAGGACATGGGGCTCTTGCATTATTTCCTTGGATTGGAAATATGGAAAAGTGGTGGGGAGTTATTTGTATCTTAGGGAAACTATGCCAGGGAGATTCTAAGGAAGTTCCACATGGAGGGAAACAAGCCCATGGAGACTCCTATTATAGGAAAATAGAATAAGGAGGATGCTACTTTGAGCGAGGTAGTGGATGCTAATGTTTACAAACAGCTTGTGGGTTCACTCATGTATTTGGTGAACACACGACCCAACATATGCTACACAGTTAACGAGCATAGAAAAGCTATGGTTAAGCCGACCAAGCTCTTTTGGAAGGAAGGGGAGCATGTGTTGAGATATATCATGGGCACTACAAAGTATGGATTATGGTACATACGGACAGAGGGAGTGAAGCTTCAAGGCTTCACCAATGCAGATTGGGCAGGGATTCCATCCAACCGAAAGAGAACATCAAGGGGCATCTTCAACATAGGATCAACATCAGTTTCTTGGTACAGTAGGAAATAGAGATTAGTTGCACTCACTTCAGTAGAGGTAGAGTACATGGCAGCATGCGAGGCCATCTCGATGAGGAAGATACTTGTTGGTTTTTTTGGTCAATAGATGGATCCGACAATGATAAATTGTGCTAACTAGAGTTGCATCAAACTCTCAGTTAATCCAATATTCCAAGACAAGTCCAAGCATATTGATATTCATTATCACCATCTTAGAGATTGTGTTTGGAGGAGGATTATGTCATTAGAGTACATTCCCACAGAGGAGCAGGATGTAGACATATTGACGAAGGCTCTGGCAAGAAGCAAATTTGAATGACAATGAGACATGATCAGGGTAGCAGATAATACCTTTATTTTTTGAGAGGGAGTGTTGAAATGGCACCAAGAAATGGCACCTGTTGGGGGATTATGATTTAATTTTCCCTTAATCAAATTGGAAGAGAAATTGTAATTTAATCTCATGACAATTTGTATTAGTTAATTAAGTCAAAATTAATGAGTTAGCTTAGGAAACTTGAGCTAAGGGTTAGAGAGGAGGCATGCAAAGGAATTTTCTATTTTTAGAGGGTCCAGATATAGTTATTTGTGAGTTGTGATTAGTTAACTAAATTAATTGAGTTAAAATCAGATTAACTAGTTCTAACTGAGTGATGAGCTAGATATAGGTCTAGTTAATTAAATCTGATTTAATTCATAATGAGTGATCAATCAGTTAACTGATAATTCACTCTAAATAGTTGTTGCATGTCAGTTTTGAGGAAGACCCAGTTGAGACTGAGGTTAAAGGCATGATAACTATCAGTTGTATAATTAGAAAATTATACAAGTCAGTTATAGAATCAGTTGCAGGCCTAGGAAGGATTTCACAATCAAGGCAAGGGATTTTAATATTTAATAGGGGATTAATTCCTCCATGAATGCGTGAGAAAGGCAGGTTGAGCAGAGGCAGAGAATTGGCTAAGTATTTGTCTGATTTTTCCTAGATAAGAGTGAGATAGTTGGCAGAGTGCAAGAGTTTCTCTTGAGAGATAAATCATTGTTGTTTCATGATCCTTAACTTTATACAATATATAGATAGTGGGATTTTAGGCAACGTGATTTCCCTAGATACATATTGTGTTATTCGATTGATTATCTCTTTCTATTACTTGTTATGTGATTGTGCGATCATGTTATGTTTTCGCAAATTGTAGAAAGAATCAGTATCTTGTTTTAGTACATTATAAGATCAGATTGAATCTCGTTGTTATATTTTCTACAACCCATTGCAAAAAATTTAAAGAAGAAAAAATTATCTAAGAGAACTCGTATAGAAATTAAATCACACCAAACCAAAGCAGGGAAAGGGAGAGGATTCTAGATCTATTGAGATCATGAATGTTGCCTACGGTGTCCCTAATTGACAAGATCCTTATCTATCACACTAATTAGGCCAAATGGCCTTTAAATAGCCAAGAGGAGAGTACAGTCTGACATTTCCCTCAATGCACGCCCTTCTCACAAAACTACACAACTTGTAAGTTGTTATCACTGCAATTTTTCAAAAAATTTCAAAGTATGTTCATCATTGTAAGTTGTGTCTTTGATCCTCTCTCATCTCCTAACCTATGGTTGAAGGCCCTAGAGGGTTAAAATGTATTATTTTTTATCATTTTTTTTACCAAAATCCAAAATAATTTTGAGTCCAATAACTTGTTTGTGCCATAGAGTTATTAGGGTAAATTTTCTTTTAATAATTCTTTTAACTACTTTGAGTAGTTAAGGTCATGGGTTTAGCTTAAGTCTTATTCATTCACCATGATATTTCTATCCAAGGTTAAAGACAAAATTTCAGAGCCATCAGTTGTGTTAGGAATAACACAGGAATAACTACCTTTCCTAGAAAGGCAACTATTTTCTTCAGAAAATCTAGTTATACAAGCAACACAGGGATATCTGCCTTTTTCAAAGAAGTAGTTATTTCCTGTAAAATTTGTACAAGGAGATAAAAGAAGAATTACTCAGGTGAAAATACACTGCTCTTTGAATATTCAAGGTCTACTAAAACAAGAGGTATTACTCCGAAAAGGTGGCTATTTCTAATTGGAGGATTCATCAAAAGGAGGTTGGTTATTTTATTTGCTAAGGCTAGTTAAAATCTAATGCTACTCATTAAGGTGAAATGTATTAAGGTTGAAGTACGAGTAGTTATTAGTTAATAATGTGATGGATTGAAGGTTCGGTGGAAAGATTTGGCAGCGGAATTTAAATCATTTTGGTTTCGTGTCATTCCCTCTCACTGTGATTTAGGGCATGCAGAGCTATGTTCCCGTTTAGCCTCGTGAAAGCTACAACAAACTGTTGTTATCTTCCAACAAAATAGTTTATTACCTTGTGCCAACAGTTAGGGCTTCTTGGATGGTTGTTGTTCCTTGTCTTACAGGTGTGCATTAGTGGTTAGGTTAACTGTTAATAAGATGGGTAAGGGTGGTTAGGTGAACCATTTAGAACCGACCAATACCCATTTTGTTGACCATCATGCTAAGCCTCAGTTCCAAGCAGTAGGGTGCTATCAGTTTTCAAAGAAGTTTTCAGTTGAAAATGTGGTAGTGGCTCAGGCATTTGCTGAGACATTCGATGGAGAACAGGTCAAGCTAGGGTCTTAGACCTTCAGGATCACAGAGACTATCATTGCAAGGGCTACCCAAACATCAGCTACAGGTGAGTCCTGGTACAAGAAGAAAACTCTGCTTAAAGATAATTAGAATCCATATCTAAAGCCTGAACATGAAAATATTGGTTGGACCCCTACTATTCATATTTTTTATTTTAGGCTTGAGTGCAAGATGTTATTACCACTGTAAAACGTTATATAACCTTTGAGGGTATGTTTTCTACTGTGCATAATACCATATGAGGTTTATAGCTCACATCTCGGGCTCTAAACCTATGAATCTACCATTTTTCCTTTATAAATCTCTATTTTCAATGTCCCAAAAAATACAGAGAGCCCTAGACTATTCTCTTCACAATCTCTATCACAAGGGTTTGATCAGAATACTAGTGGTTTATCATCTGAGAAATAAGAGAACCATATGGGAAAAATTTTTAACAGATGAAGGATTTAGTAGTATTAACTCAAGGAGAAGGGTAGGAAGGCCTAAAAGGAAAAATACCCAAGAACAGAAGTCAAGCCCTACACCTACATTGACCCCTTCACAAATTGGTCAATCTTTTATACCATCTAGCAGAAAGACAAGGAACTTAGCTAGGAGAGCTACAGTTCAAACCACCACTCTTGCACCAACCATCACTCTTATACCTACAGTGCAACCAGCCAAGGAATTCTACACTAGAAGACCATCTAAGGAGCCACAGACCCTGGGGTCTTTTAGGCAAGAGAATGCAAGCAAACTCAAACAAAAATCTACCATGCCTAACAAAAATATTATGTCTAAGAGCAAGGAAGAGGTAGCTTCCTCTTCAAAGAGTAAACGCGGGAGAAAACTTATTTTGAAAGAGGGACCTTCAATGGAACTTAGCCCTGCAACCTTGACACCAAGCCCTGTTATAGAGGCTAGATAGGAGAATCAAGAAAAAAATGCCACTCCATCACCATAGGAGCCTACACTTGCACAAGTCTTTTCCTCATTCAAAAAGGGGAAAATAAAATTTTCAGAGACTACTACAGTGGAAGAACCTACTATAGCTCAGCTTTACTCATATATCAGTTCTTCATCCAAAGGGAAGAAGAAATATATAATGCATTAATACTCATATTTTGAGGAGGACAGTAGTGAAACAGAGTTTAGTGAGTCAGAGTTTGAAGAAGGGCAGTCAACCAAAGTTATACATGGGAGAAGGAGGCCTTTATACATTCCAAATTCATACATTAAAAGGCCTCACACCAGACCAAAGAACAAGTACCAAGAAAACTCATAGCCAACCCTGCTCTCAGTGATGAAATAATAAACATAGATGAAAGCCCATAAAATGAACCAAGGAAGAAGAATACTCAGAAGAAAAAGCAATTACATAAGAGAAAGCCAAACAAAAGGGTCACCAAGGCATAAGCTATTAGTATTTTTGCTTCTATACTAGATATCTAATGATTGAATGTAAAAAACCATGAAAATTTGAAGAATCATGTCATTTTTGGCTTATACACAGTATTTTCAGAAATAGCTACCTTTTCCAGAAAAGTAGCTATTATTTTCAGAATATGTATAAGAAGGTGAAAAGGTTGCTTTTTGGTTCTGGTTTCTAAATAATGACACTAAATTATGATAAATTGAATGCAACCTCAATGGTAAGTTATTTTCCAAGTGTCATCCAATAAAGCTATCTTCCAGATGTCATCTCAGTTGGTTACTCCTACACTTTTGAAGATAAGGATCGAGGCGTCCTTTTCAGTTGGCAGTTGCACTTTTTTTGGAGTCAGTTTTTCCTGGAAACGAGGAGCACTCAGCCACCTCAACTCAGCTATTTCAAGCTCCATACTATCATTTTCTATCTTTAGTTGTATTTCAGTCTATTTTTTTGTTATGTTTAAGGTAAGCTCTACTATATGTAGAGGATTGTAAAAAAGTCTCTAAAACAAAATTGCACTTTTTATGGAGGCTTTAACAGAACTCACTTTTTGTATATATACTATGTAAAGAAAGGAAGAAAGGTTTCATTGGTTGTACATTTCATTGAATATTGTGTTGTACATTTTGAACATATAATATATCCAGAGGCACTCTTGAGGACTCACAAATTGTATGGTGTGTTTATTTTTTATCTCCTTATGTGTTTCCATAATTTACTATTTCATTCCAGATTATGATCTACATAGTTCTATCTCATGCTTTTATCAGTGTTATGAACCTCCAAGACATATTGATATGTTTTTGTAAGTCTTGTTTCAAGCTTTACTAATTCAGTATGAATTGAAGATAGTTCATAAGCATTCCTTGAGATTGAATTAATTCATGTTTCATGTTTTTATAAGTTTTTTGATCTAGCATACATGATAATCTATCTTTGTCAGTCTTGATTCGTCAAGCATTCCTGATTCATGAGGTCGAGTTAGTTGGAAGCATTCCTTGTAATGGGATTCTTAAATGTAAAGTAAGATTCTTGTAAGTCTTTTAAATGCATTCTTTCACAATACATTTCAAATCTAGAATTTGTGACACCCTTTCCTCTTAGAAGTGGGCTTTTTTGTTACATATCCACTGTTTATCTTCCATTCTTCTAACCACCGAGCTAAAAACTCAACCTTGCTACCACATCATGCACCAGTGCCCTCATATGTGTGAGAGATTCTTATCTGCTCAAAACCCCTTTCAGTGTGTGTGAGTTTCAACCACTTTTCGAAAACTCAATCAAATTATAAGAAAATCCTTTGAGCTTAAGATGTGTCTGGTCAAGCACTTGTCACAATCCAAGTGTTGATTCCAGCGCTAACATCTTTTGGTGCGTCTGCCGGGAGATGAAGATTCTGAACTTAGTATTCTCCCAAAGTGTTTTTGCATGAATGTCTAGTACTAGTTTTTAAAGGTGAATAAAAACTAGTCATTTTTCTGATTTTAATTGGTTCACCTGGCGACTCCACAAAGAGGACGAGGGGTTTCAAGACCGCCTACCACAAGAAGAACTCAGAGATCACCTCCTGTGATTCTAGTTTCTGACCCAAAAAAGATCATAAAGGATGTAAGAGGGAAATAGAAATCAGTTGAAGCTACATCACATTCAGTGAAAACGTTGCATTCAAAGTACATTCCAAAAGAAAATGTACCATCATAGTATCTTAGAACCTAAAAAAGTTTCAGTTTCAAAAGAATCTACTGAAATATTTCAGGTTGAAATTGCTTCCATAAAATGAAAATTAGATGATGTTAGCCTAAATTCAACTGAAATTATCTTTCAGGCATCATTTAGAAAATCATAAACAAGTATTATTCTAGTGAAAGAATAAAAATCAGAAGCTTTAGGTGTCAATGAAGAAAACCAAAAGTCATAAGCCTTTGTGTTGACATAATGGGAATTAGAACAAGTATTGGAAATTGCACCTTTCATAGATAGGTATATTTTAACTAAATAAGATATTTAAAAAATCATAAGCTTTCTTCAAACTCATCTTGAATATCTATCCTCTTTTATCCCACAACAGGAGTATTTTCCTTTGTATCAAAACCCAACTATTGGCTCATCCTCTTCTCAGCAAGGAGAAGGTAACCTTCTTGAAAACTTGACTTTTTAGCTCAGCAGAACAAAGTTGAAGCTACACCAATCCTTCAAGAATATACATCTGAATCTGATTCTCCTGGAGAGGTGGAAACAAATCCTTCTGTTGTCCATTTCTTTGAAAATCCACTTTTTTTAGCTCCAAAGCCTGAAGAACCAGCCCAAGAAATTCAATTTTCTGCCATTCCAAAAAAAATACAAACTCCACAAACTTTAATTTCTAGCATTCAAACTTCTGCATCAACAAGTTTTCCATTATTTGTACCTCAGCAAGTCATGGCCCAATCTCCTCCTACAAGGACGCAGCAGATTGTTGTTGCAAGATATGCACCACTAGCTCTTCCTCAACCTTTGCATCCTCTTCCTCAAGGGGATTATCTAAAATATTTTCCCAAATACACAAGGTAGGGAGAAGGTGTGTCTGTTGAAGAACACATAGTCGCCTTTTACAGTTATGCAGGTAACCAAAACATTGAACATGAATATGTTTGGTCAAGACTCTTTGTTCAGAGCTTGGATGGAGAAGCTCATAAGTGGTTCAGAAATTTTCCACCAAATTCAATAACAGGAATAGATTCTTTGTAGGAAGTGTTTGTAAAGAAATGGGGTGACCATAGGTATTACTTGTATTACCTTACAGATTTTGGATCTTTAAAGAAGAAGGCTGATGTATCATTGGCACACTTTACAAAGAGATTCAATAAAGTCTATCAAAATATTCCTTTAGACGTCAAAACCTCCTGAAACCACACCCATGATAACCTTTGCCAATGCCTTAGACTCCAATTTTTCACTGTGGTTGAGATCTGAGAAGCCAAAAACATTGGTAGGTATGTAGGAGGCTGCTATTGGAGTGTAGTCCAATCTTATGGCCTCAAACAAGCTGAAATTTGAAGAGGGGAAGAGGGAAAAGGATAAAAAGAAAATGAAAGAGGAGAAACCATCTTCCTCCTCTAAAAATTTCATAGTTAAAGAAAATATTGATCAAATTTCTAATTTGATTAAAGATCTTGCTTCGGAAATGAAAAAATTGGAGTTAGAAAAAAGGCATGCTGCTAGACCCATTCAAAATGAAGGAAATAGAAAGCAAGAACCATTTAGGAGACCCTTTCAGCCTGAAAAAATTTTACAATTCCCAAGAAGAAATCTTGATGATCAAAATGTTCAACCTCCACTGAATAATTTTGTTGAATAAAATCAGCAAGAACAAGAAGAGGAGGATGAAGATATAGATCTTGTTGGGGAGACATCACAGTCAACTTGTTTGAATTTGCAAGAATATGAAGATCGGTCTAGGATAAATTTATTCTCAGATGATGAAGAGGCTCATATTCATGTTCAAAATGAGAAAAAGTAACCTGAAAATAAGACAAGAAATTATCCTTTGAGGTCAAAAGGGGTTGTCCAACAACCTCAACAAAAACAAGATTATGAAAAACATGCTGCCAAACAAAAGGCATAAGTTAATGATGTTTTTGAATCATGTAACCTTCCCCCAATCACTAAAACTGCTACAGAAAATAAATATTTGACTCCCCTCAATTTTAGTTTCAAGTTAGAATTGAATAAAATCAAGATTTTGGATCCGCTCCTTGAATTTTTAAAAAATACAACCTATAGAGAGTCATTTAAAAGTATTTTAAAATGATCTCTTGCTCATGATTCAGTCAACTTAGAGGATGAACATCCTACCATTAACTTGGTCAGCCATGTCCAATATCAAAATGATGATAATTCACCACCTTTCTATTTTTCAGTCAACATTCATAACAAATTGGTGGATAACTGCCTATTATATTCTAGAGCCTCTCACAATCTGATGCCTAAGAAAGTGATGGATGAAATAGGACTGGAAATCACTAAAAAATACCATGACCTCTACAATTTTGACTCCAAAAGGGTCAAGTGTTTAGGAGTGATCAAAGACTTGGTAACTTCTCTTACTTGACTCCCCATGAAAAGTCTAGTGATGGACATAGTAGTTGGAAACATACCTTCCAGATTTGGAATGCTTCTTTCCAGATCTTGGTCCAAAAATATGGGAGGCACTCTTCATATGGATATGACATATGCCATGATCCCAGTATTTGGAGGAGAATTTAGGAGATTGTATAGGGAGGCACAGATCGCTTATATCATAAGTGGTCATCAAAATCCCTCAAATCATCCCATATATGCATAGGAGGAGTTAGGTTCATCCATTTTGCACCTTGTT
>CM076576.1:798767787-798867639 GCA_034641835.2 Pinus albicaulis | reverse complement strand
GAGTTACAACAAAGATGAAATGGAGTGTTTTGAACAATGGAAGTATGGATGGGTGTGGTGGAAGTACTTGGACCATCAACCTGATTTTGAGAATATTTGTTATGGAAGGAGCTAAAGTGATGGAGAAGCCGAAAATCAGGAGGAGTAGAAGGAGATGCTTCTCTACTAGAACTTTGCTGCAAATTTTTGGGCTCAAGGCCAGTTTGGAAAATATCACTGTGTGAATTGGTTCTAAATAGGTTCTTTGAATGGTACAAGTCAAACTGAGGATCCTTCAAGACTGTAAGGTGTTCAGGGACAGATCTTGTTCTTTGAATAGTCCTAACAGTAGTTAAATTTATAGCTCTAGAAGTTTGCCACAAAATATTTTCTGGATCATCAACTATAGTAGGATGATTTGGGTCTCGATGAGATCTGGTATTAATCCTTTGTGAAGCCAGCTTTCAAACTCAAAATTTTGGACAGGCTACAAGTTTAGGACTGTTTTCATAAGGTTAACCTCTCACAGTGTTTAGAAAACTTGCAAAATATGGGACTAGGCTTCTAAACTTCTTAAGGCTGATTTGACACAATCCTAAGGGAGTCTAAAGAGAACTAGTGAAGTAATAGGCCTATTGGAGGCTAGTGGAGTCGCCAGGTGGATATTTTTTGTTGTTTTGAAGATAAATGTGTATGGTCCACCACCAATAAATGATAAGAAACCAATCTAGAAATGTTTTTTTTTGGGGGGGGGAGGGGGTTTGAGTTTCTTTATGTTTTGATAAGAATTTATGAAGCCCTAAGGTATACTTAGATTTTCACTGACTCAGAAGGTCCCATCATGATCACCATTGTGTTAGTAATGGTGGTGAGGTGGCAGATTCACTAGATGAGGGTCTAATGAGTCTTTAAGGTATTCAAGGGAATTATTTACCTGTGATGTTACACGGATCACTCATTATGTTAGGTCTGGTGATTGCAGATTGGTAGACCAAATGCACAGTGGTAACATCGTACTAGTCTCGGAGTCCTGTGACTCGGCCTTCGACTCCGTAGAGTGGATCTCTTTTTGTTTGCAAAGGATATGACCTTGTTTTCTTTAAAGGGTTGATTTTAGGCTAGTTATTAAGTGTGCGATTTGTTTGATTGTTTTGGTTTGGTATGATGATCAAACATCATATATAGAATGAGGAAATCTCTAAGTCATTGGGCAATGGAGTCAAATAAAAGTCATGAAAATTTTATCAATGGATCGGGGAGCATCATAGGGCAAAGACAACTTGGTCAGTGGATATTCAAGGTTTTTCAGGGGTAATGAGATGGACATCAATTGTAAGAATAAAAAGTAGGACAAAGGGAAATTAAGAATCCTTTATCATATGTACTTTTAACAAAGGGACTTAAATATCATAAGCATGAAGAGGCAATAAATAGACAGGGCAAACCATAAATTCTTTCATTCAACTAAAGAAAATAATTATTCAATATAAACATTTCCAATGAAATATAGAAGGCCTGAAACTCATTTAACTTCTAGTGATTTCACCTTCAAGGACAGAAAACACTTAAAACACACATATAACTCTAATAAGAGAAGAGGGAATGCCTAAACATACTTGATTATAGCTATGAAGATCTCTAAAACAATTAGTTAAGAATTACAAAGGGTATGATCGAAACAAAACCTCTTTGGAAGACCTAAAGAATGGTGCTTTAGAGAGAGACTTCAAAAACAATGTTTTAGTGACATCAAATAAACAGGGCTAGCCATAAATCATGCTTGATACCAAATGTATTAAACTATTCATGAAATAAACAAGCTTAGGGGGTCTAGAGAGAAATTAAGAATTCTCTAAAATTTCCTAGTAGAAGAAAACATTAAGGCAGTGAAGAACAAGCAGAACTAAGGTGCTTTCAAAAGACATTTCTTAGTCTAAATCTTTTTCTCTACTGCAACATAGAAAGATGGGAACAAAATGGAACAGGAAATAACAATAATATATTAGAAGCACTTCACCAACAACCAAGCTCAGGCATCCTGCAATCTAGCCTCTTCCATCAACAAACAAATCAGGGCATCCAAAATTTCCAAGACATCAATTTCTTTTCAACTTCAAAGAGACTATGTATTACATCAAAGAGTCATCAAATGCCAACAAAATAATGAGTTCAAATGTAGTATTTATATGCAAATGAGAAGGTGAAGCTAAGTTAGGGTTTGAGTGTCATTTATTATAGAGTTAATGAATTCCTAACCTTGAAGACCATGCAACGCTCAAGACAGGGATATCTGCAGATATTTCTCTGAATAGTAACTTCTATCTTAACTCCTAAGGGAATATAGGTGAAATGTTTGAATTTAAGGCCTATTCATAACTTTTACAATAACTGATTGGCAGAAATAAATATCTTTGACTAGGCTCAATAACTTCCTAATGCTTTATTGAAGGAAACAAAGCACTAGGTGGCAAAAATATCTTTTGAGAAGAGTAACTGCCATAGGCTGAGTCATTCGAATTTGCTTTGGGCTAATCTGCCCTTTGTTTTATCTTTAATATCTATGTTTTAGGCCTTAAACTCTATCTTTAAGCTCTGACTGTTTGTTTTTATCATATTTTTCTTTAATCTATTTGATCTTTTGCCTTTATCCTTTAATCTCTTTTCAACTGTCTACTTGCTTTCTCTAATCTTCTCCTTTGACTAGCTAATCCTTTTGTTTTGGATTTTAATTAGGATTAGCCCTTTAATCCTTCTGACTCCTTCTCTTCACCTTTCCTTTGACTGTATTTTGTCTTCTCTGTGCATAGGAAGCTTTCTTCTGTGGCTAGAGGGTTCATTTGATCCATTGATGATCATGTTTCATCGGTTGAAAATATTGGCACAAATCCTCTGATCGTTATTTATCCATTTTGAGATCCTGGATCGTCATCTAGGTCCTCTCTGTGACCAATTTAGGCCATGCGAAATATTTTCATATATGTCCCCCATTAAAACCTACATAAAAACATCATTTGTTAGTTAAAAAGCCTGCGGGGAGGGTTTCACTACTCTTTTCGGGGTTTTGGACTGTCAGAGGGCTTTGCAAAGAAGAATATGATGTAGGAGGTAAGGTTCCAGAGGTGGAACTAGGAGAATTTTGAACGGGAGTGAGAAAATTTTGAAAAATGGAGAGGAAGGTAGGCGGTTTTTGAAAACGGGAGTTGTTTATCGCGTGGAGTACGGGGCGCAAGTGGTTTTGGTGGGAGGTGAGATATGCCTTAGATGAGACATGTGGTGGAAACTTCTTCAAGGTTACGAAATGCTACCCCCTTCAGAATTTATTTGCAATATGCAATGTTGATATTGTATTTCGGGATGGAATATCAACGGTCGACGCACACGGTGGAGGTGATGATGTTGGCCTGTGTCCCGATCCAGTTCGGAGGTTCAAGGTTTGCCAACCAACCCCTATACTACTGGCCCTTTTTGTAGTGACCTGCTTGCGTAGGCCAAAGTATCACCCGAAGTAGTATGGGTGGGTGCTGGAACCAGGTTTCCACACCCTGGGAGAGGGTAGGTAAGTCAAGCTAAGCTGCGTTCAGTCTTACAGTAACCCGATCTGATATCATCGAGCCTAGATCTACAGATTCCCTTCACATCCACATGCTTAATCACAATGATAGACACAGTAATCAACAGATAATGGATTTATATAAGATAACATAACTATTCCAGATCTTCTTGCAGAAAATGTAACAGAACAGTCCTAGATCACAGCATAAACAAATAACACAAGTATATTTGCAGCCTGAATCAATAACACATCAACATATATTAATCAACCAGGCATCACAGAGTCATTCCAACAGATTCAGATATCAACAATACTTCCGCATTCATTAATCCTTCAGATTTGTTTACAATAACCAAATCCAAAACTGCGCACACAGCAGCAGGGTCCGCACACAGTAGGACAGGGAATATCCGCGCACACAACAACAGGAGTCCTTCCCCAACAACCCTAACCAGATCTATCAATTCATACTTAGCATCAGTCTCTTATCATTCTTTATCTGTCCTACCGCTAAAAAAGGTTCAACTATTTATACTATTTTAGTCTATGCATCCAATGGTCCACAAACCATGGTTTGTGGACACTTGGTCTACCTTTGACCCATTTACAATACTTTAGGGGCTTTGACACGCCCTAAAACCCCTGCGTTAGACTAAATATAATAAAAAATGTACAAAATGGACTAGTTTCACAACTTACAGGAGACCCTGTTCCAACAAATGAAAAACCGATTGGGCCAATGTGGAAGTGGAGGATGTGTAATTGTAGATGCGTTGGATGGTGGGGTTCAAATGGAGGATGGGGCCCTGGGCCTTAAATATTAACAAAATGTGTTCCGCTTATAAGGTTAAGGGAAGGGCACGGTATAGTGGGAGGCGGGGCCCGCTTATAATAATTCAAAGGTTTAAGGGCCCTTATTATAAGGTATTTTCGGGGTTTATGAAATAAAAGGTGGAGGCATTATTTCATATGGGGAAGGGCTCTAGGATAGCGGAGGTCGAGGTCTTATGAATGTGAGGGGGCTAGGGATTTTTAGAAGAAAAGGGCTTTAGACCTATACTTTATAAAAAGAGCGGGTTCTTAAATATAAAACAGTGTTTTATAATAAATTTAAAAGACCTAATAGGCTTAAAATTTTGGATTTAAACAATGTCAAAGTGAACTTTTACATTGTTTAATACCTTTTAGAGAAAAAATGATGAATGGAGGATTTTCCATGAGGGTTTTTTGGAAAGGAAGAAATGGGTTTTTTCAGAGGAAAAAAGGCAATGAATGAGAGTGAGGGTGAGGTACTGAAAATTAGGTTAATAGGCCTAGAAAATGAAGACTTTTTGGAGCAGTGAGGTGAAACTTTAGAAGGAAAAGAGGGAGAAGTTTACTGAAACATTTTGACTTAGGATGATGAAGGCAGTGAGATTTCTAGAACTCACAATATTTCTCAAATTTTGTTTTTAAAAATCTAGAACCATTACTTAGTCATATTTTGATATAAGCCAAAAATTGCGATGACTAACACCTTGTGCACCTTTTATGGAAGAATATTGTTGAGGCTTGGGTTGGACCGATCTGGAGGACGGTTTCGCTTGGAGCCATGGTTGATTTCAGGTGATATCTCCACATCTTTTACATACATCAATAAAGAAGCTTTGTCTCGTTCCTGATGTCATGGTCTTATATGATTTTTATACATGTTAATGATCTTGTAATTGTTAATTTCATGTTATCTTTTATAATATTATATGATCTAACCTACTAACATTTAGGATATATATATGTTGTACAACTAGTCTATGTGATTTTTCTTGAGTGAAGTGCAGGTCTTGAAGCACATGGAAAAGCAGAGGGTTTGCACCTTGCGGGAACGACTTCAAACGTAGGACATACAGCTAAGGTCATCTCTCCCTAGTTTACTAGTTTAAGCATTAGTATCTTTAGTTTGATTGCTTCTTGTTGTTGTATGCCTTCTACTCTATTAGGTCCCTCAACCCAAAACTTAGGGTAGTTTTTCCAGCAACAAAATTGGCCACTCCACTAGGGATTACATTCGTGTAATTCCTAGTTCAGGTTGGTTTCTCTGGATTTTGGGTTCCCTAACTGATCTTATCACTTTTCCAGTCTTGTTGGTTATTTACCCATCCAGGAAAATCCTTGATCTTCTGGATCATGCTTGGATTTATTATTTTTCCTTACTGTCTTTTCTATATGCAGCTTCTAGTGCATACAGTCGCGTATACATCTATTTTTTTCAAAGAAACACGCATATACACGAATTTCCTTAGACACAGATGTGTATACATGCATGTTGCACACTGCCAATCTGCGTATGGCCAGTTTAAACTGAAAAATTAAATTTTTGGAATCCTGTAAGTTATTTTTGCCTGCTTTTGGTCACTAATGTAGAACCTCTAATATGTCTGGATAATGTTCCTATTTGTTGTGTATCAATTTCTCTCTTTCTTGCTTGAAAACCTAGTCAACCTAGGGTTTGCATTGCTTGGTGAATTTTCAGTTTTGGCTGTTGCATCAAGACTTCTTTCTGAGGTTCTTGGTTGTTCTGGCATTTCAGAACAACTAGTTTCTGTCAGTTTTCTCATGCTTGGCCTTGTCATTCCTTCACTTTTACTTTTTTGGCTTGTTGGCTTGTTTGGTTTTCTTGGTTTCTTGAGATCAACTTTTCTGACAAATCTTGAAGTGGTCTTCTTGGTTTCTTGAAGTTTCTGTGATTGCTTGAGTTTTATGCTGTTGTTTCAAATCATTTTCTTGGGTTAGTTACTTCATTCCATTTATTGAGTCCCTTCATGAAAGTGACATGGTTGGCTTAAGGAATTTGGAGTTTCTTGTTGGCTCAATTTAATGATTTGAAGCCATAGGTAGTTTTTTCCTTTCTTAAAGAGATTTTGTTGCTTCCTTAAAAATTAAAAGGCTCAAAAAACATTGGTGTTTTCTGTTGCTTTTGATTTTGGTTTTCGTTTCATGGTTTTCATCATTTTTGGAGCAAGTTTGGAGTTTTTCATTGTGGTCCAATTTCTTGGTTGTGAGAGAAGTTTGGTAGTGGGCTTGTCTATTTTGTATCAAGTTGTTTTTGTAATATATCTGCCAATAAGTTCTTGTTTTGAGATTGTCTCTGCTTTTGTGTCAAAGTGATCAGTCCTGTCTTGTTGAGAAACTCATTTGCTTCCCTTTTAAAGTAGTCCTAGAATTTGCATTTGTCATTGGTAGTTTTGCATTAGTGTAGTTGCATCGTTAAGCATATTTAGTCTTTTGATATTTTTTAAGTGTGTGAGTGTGATATTGAAAAGACAAGAAAAAAATCTTGCTTTTTAGTTGTTTCGTAGAACTTGAGTAGAAATCTCTTTCATCGAAGAAAAAGTTGCATATTTGTGTAGCAAGTTTCTATTGATTTCTCTTTTGCATTAAAATATCACAAGTTGAATTTTCCATTTACCTATGACATAAAAATAACACCCTTTAAAATCAAGCACATAATTTAAAATGAACCAAATTTTTTGAGTTGTCATTAATATACACCAACTATTATAGGTCAATAGGGCCTTGGAATAGGTGACTGGAGACTCAACTCTCCAAGGCCACTAAAAATTTCAAACATAGAAGTTGATTAATGAGTGAAATCCAGCCTTTTTAACTGGACCGAGAAATCTCTCCTCCATAGAGTCAAGCACGAGGGCTAGTGAAGGCAGAGAAGAGAGATACCCCCTCTCCTATTTGTTGGATCCTTAACAAAGACCGTTCCGCCCAGCTGCCGAAATGAGATGGTGTCCATAGTTGATATTCCTAGGTATCACATAGGTGATTGCAGGGGGGAATACACATGGTACTGTTATATGCTCCACCATATTCCCAAGGTTGAGGAGTGAATCCCAACAGAGCTAACCAAAAACCAAGCTTTTGACTTGATAGTTAGCCCTATCAAGTTGGAGAGGGCTCTCTCCAAAAGGGTCACATCCAGGAGGGCTGGAGAAATTTGGGTTTTAGGCTAGATAATGAGTGCAAGGGGTTGTTTTGATTTGGTTTTGGTTGTGTAAATCAACGAATAATGAAATAGGTCAAGGAAAATTAGGTCAGGGCTATAGAGTTAGGGTTGCAAGGATTAATGGGGAAAGGTAGGTATAATGCCAATCACTTGAGGAAAATGGTTATGGAATGGTTTAGAAAATGTAAGGAGGTTGAGGGAAGCATAAGAGATGTATTTCTCTCAGATAGGATATATGAAACAAAATATGATCAGTTACCCAAAACAGAGCATGGCTAGCATGTATTATAAATTTAAAACTTATAAAATATCATAATCATAGACATGAGAAGGAAATGAACAATACATTCACACATATGTCACTGAAGAAGAAACAATGAAAGACATTTAATACCACAGGTATCCCATAAATATAGCTACAACTCCTCTTGTATTAATGGCAAAATATCCTTGATCAACTAAGCAAAATGAAACTGATTCCAACCCTTGAATCCTGTGAATAACTGAGCTAAATAGACATGAAAACCACCTCCACTCATCCTCAGGGGTCAAATCCATGAGGTGAGGGAGATATTACACAAAAATATGAACTGATAACTAGAGTATTGGATGAGAAAAGTGACTCATTCCTATCTCAAGTGAACTGATTCATTACACCTCATATGCTTGATTTACCTAATGTATTTACCCTAGTAAATAGTAATAACATGATAATTACATTCATATTGATAATTTACATAGTTAAAATCAACATTTCCCAAGGTAAAATTCAAAACTCAAGTGAAACTCAAAAAATTTCTGAAGACTGTAAAAGCACAGTTTCCTTGTAAAACACGCAACGTCCATGTAGAAAAAATGACCTCTGTTCAAGGATAAATTTGGGTGCCTTCTCGGTATCAAAATATTATCCATGATGGCTTGTTGGAAAGCCCTTTGAGTCTGATTTCCAGAAATACCTCCAGGTTTCACAATGGTGCTCATTTTCCCTGTCAAAAACATCTTCTCCGAATACTAGTAAAGATGCAATGACCAGACAGATTTTGAGGCAGAAACATGAAATTTTGATGGTTTTTTGACTTTTTGAAGGACCAGTTCTGCTCCAAAAACTTTGAAAATTAATAGGGTTGATATCCTCATCAATAAAAACTTGATAGTGGTGGCCATTTGTCATTTAGATACTCCAAAAAAGAGCGTAGCATCCAAGACGTTACGCGTTTAAAAAAGTTTCTGTGTGAAAAATATTCTCAAAGACACATAAATGAATAAAATGCTAAGTTTGCCAAAATTTTATCAAAATTGTGAGGGTACTTACTTATCAAGTGTTTGAGGCATGGAGTGACACCTCATAAAGTATGTATAACTTCTCTTTCTCTTCTTGCTTGGTCAAAACTTCAATCTTGGCATTGGCTCTTTTGAGCTTAGCCAATGAAATTATCTCTTTCCGGGAATGAAGTTTGATTATTTTCCTCAACAAGTCATTGTCCTTGTTGGCCTTCTCTAGAAACTTCTCCAAATGTAGATTGGATATATCAAGCCATGGTTCCATGTTCTTGTTGATTTCTAGGGCAAGTTGTTCATTTAGTGTAAGCTAGTCTGCTAGGTCAGCTTCCCTTTGTCTCTCTAGGGCTAGAGCTCTTTTTAGCCCTCTAGTCCTAGGTCTCTGACTTAGGCTGATCCTCATCATCATCAAGTTCACCAATCTTTTACAATGTTTCATCAAGCAAGGATTTAGCCTTCTCTGCCTCTCTTTGTGCTTTGATGCATTTCACTTCATTGATGACCTATTTTGTTTCCAACTGCTAGTTTTCTTGCTCAAGGAAGTGAATCACATACTTAGACCTCTCAAGATTATTTTGGAGCTCATTAATCTCAGCCTCTTTACCTTTAATTACTACATTGGTGATTTTTTCCTCATCTTCCTCACCTAGGTCAATCAACTGAAATTCTTGTTTTGTCTCGTGGTTGTCTTCCTCATCATGAAAGACTAGTTCTATCACCTATTCCTTACCTTTATTTACCTGTTGTGTCGATGAAGAAGGCATGGCCCCTTTAACTGCAAGTGAAGCAAACACATGCCTATAACCTCTTTGGTAAGTTTTGGGCAATGGCTCAACCTCATCCAAACTAGCCCATTTTTCCTCAATGTCTTCATCACTACTTGATGACTCAGAATCATGATGTGATGATAATGTAGGTTTATAAAAAGGTGAAGAAGAAGGTCAATGTGAGGTGAATTAGGTGAATGGAGCTGATATGGTAATGATGTATGAACAATAGGCTTTGATGGAGGGATAGATGAGGGAGGATGAGATGATGAAGGTGCATTTTGGCCATGTTGACTAGGTGGGGCAGTGAAAATCTCATTGGATATGAAGGTGTCCCATGGAATGTTTAATTGATCAAGTTGATGCATGACTATCATTTTTATGAGGGAGTGGTGGAAGAGACTTTGCATTTGATGATCATAATCTCTCTTTTGGGCAATAAATGCCATTTTATCAATGCTTCGGAGGAGATAATAGGGTATGTGAAGCATTTTGACCCTAGTGAAGTGCATCAGGAGCCGGATATGATAGGAATAGAGCCTAGAAAACCTTCCCTCACATGTGAAGTATTTCATGATGATTTTCATCACGGGGACATATCTATCAAGGAGGTGGGAGAAAGGAAAAATTGTCTTTTTATCATTCTTGTACCTTGGTTTAAGGTATGGCTCATAATAATAATGATTAAGGTTTCCTTGTTTAAACCATATTTCTCCTATATTTTGGATCCCTGTAGTAGCTGCAATAATATCAATGGACATAGTGAAATTGACCCCGACAAGAGTGACCTGTTTTTCATGAAGGTTAGAAATGAGCAATCTTGTCAACATATGATGGTACTAGATTCTTTGCACTTTCTCACAAAATTCATAACAACCTACATGCTTAAAGCATGACACAGTGAGGGGAGGTGCCATAATATCTCTAGTAGATGTTGGTTCATGTATGATGACTTTCCCTCCTTTCTTATATGGCTTTTTATTATGCCTCTCTTCCTCACTTGAACTTTTGTTCTCATCTTCAGCCATAGTTGGTGTAAAAAACCCTAAGGTGATGGAATGAAATGGAGGAATGTGAAGTGAAAGGAAGTGTTGGGAAATGAAGGGAGCCTAAGTAAGTAACCCTAGGACTTATAGCTATTAGGGATGATATTGTTTTAGGGAATGGGGATATAGGGAAATGGGAAAATGTTTATAGGAATGTGCGGGGAAGTGTATAACAGTTTAGGGATTAGGTTTAAATAAGAATTAGGTTTCTTGCTTTAAAAATAAGTTTGAATGACTATGAAGCACAAAAATACATCAATGAGATGATGGTTGAGTTACTTACTGATAAATGAAGCTTTAAAGAACGAATTTGCAGAGATTTGGCATCATTTGGTGGAGTGGCAGGCTATGAGAGGGTTTTTGGCACTTGCTGAGTGAACGCACAACGTCCTGCTGAACGCGCAACGTCCCTCCTGAAAGCGCAACGACCTGGAGAACGCGCAACGACCATCAAATTTCGCTCAATTACACTCTGAAATTCAAATTTTCTCCTTTACTGAAGATTGTTGAACGCTGAATGAAACAAATGAGCTTTGTCTTGAGGTGTTGAGGGCTTTTATAGTCTAGTGGATTTGATTTATAATTTGAATAACCCACTTTCCTTATGTTCACTTTTCATTTTTGAAACTTTGAAACTGATACTCTTTGACTTTTCTGACTTTTTGTTTTGCTGGTTGATCAGCTGATGGAGTTTGACTTTATTTGCTTCAATTTGGCTACAGTGCTTGAGTTGGAAGCTTAGGGAATGAATTATTACATATAAAAAACATAAACTTACATTTGAAAATAAAAAATAAATTACATTTTTGATTTTATATCAAAATGACATTTTGATATTAAAATCATAGAAATAAAAATTACAACTTGAAAAATATAATAGTTACATAGTGATGATCTTATGTAGAGGAAGATAGAATGTCTTTGAGTCACTCTCATATGTTTTTTGACTTTATTTGGATGGAGTAATTCATTTTGGACCTTGAAAGACGAAACCCTAATCCATGACTGACTTCAACTAGAAAAGACATGGTGAAATGAGCATTTTCATAGGTGTTATTATGCTCAAGAAGACATGGGAGTGAGTCAGAAAATATGGTTCTTTAAGGGAGAGTGAAGTTTTATTGAGGGGGGCTACCATCAGTGACACAATTTTTAGCATGACCTAATGGAATGATATAAAAATTTCAGAATGAGACACCTAAAATGAGAAATGAAGGAATGATATTGATCATTGATGGAAAAATGCATATTCTGACTTTAAAATTGGCCTTATTGGGGATGGAAGCTCTGACAGAGGTGTTAAGAACCACATATATCTGAGTTGAGCAGATTAGTGCTTTCTTCCATTGGGCCAAATATGGTAAAAAATAACTGAAACTGAAAGGTAGGGCTGATTTTTTGATAATTCAATGGCACAAACTGAATGAAATTGACTTGACTTGACTGAAAAAAAGACTCAAAAAATAAACTTACCCTAATGAAAACTTAACTTGAAAAAGTAGAAACTTCAATGAAGCTCCATGGCCTTCACTCCGGGCTCTGAACTCCAATGCTTGTTCCACTTCACACTTGCAGAAATATTAAACTGATATATACAACGAGGATAAAAAATTATCATAATTTTCAGATCAGAAGAGATAGTGCTTTAGGAGCCTACCATTTTCTGGCCCTCCTAAGAAACTTTTCCCATCCGTTTCTTCTAAAAGATATGCATTCTGTCCATGAGAAGCTAAAAATCTGAAAGGAAATTTCCATAGATTATAAAACTTCCCGTGCTTACCTTTGTCTTCATTCCTGGCATCCCAGTGGAGTACCACATCATCAATCTTGAAATCATCTTGTTTAGTTTTCCTGTCATAAATCTGATTGATCTTATCATGAAGCTTGGAAGTGTTTTGGAACACTTCTTCCCTTGTTTACTGTAAGTGGATCATTTGGTTTATCCTTCATTGAATATAATTTTCTTTGCTTCTGGCCTCTTGTAGAAGTTTCATGACTAGGACAGCGAATGAAGTAGGGAAAACTCTATCTACCCCACAAACTACCTAAGATGGAGACATGCCGATGGATCTTTTGCTGCTAACTCGATCTGCCCATAGTGAATTTATCAGCTTCTTGTGCCAATTCTTTTTGTTAGCTTCCAACATGTTTTTGATGATATTTACTAAAGACTTGTTGGAAGACTCCGCCAATCCATTTCCCTGTGGATAATATGTTGTATAATGACCCAATTTGATGTTATATTAATCGCAGAATTCTGTCATTTACTTTGATTTGAAAGTAGCATCGTTGTCCGTGATTATCTTTCTAGGACAACCAAAATGGGATGAAATGTTAACTTCAAGAAAATGAATAATGACTGTGTCAGTATCTTGCCTGGTCAGGATCGCTTCAATCCACTTTGTGAAATAATCTGTAGTGGTAAGTATCCATTTATGATAAGAAGATGAAGGTGGGTGTATCTCACCAATAAAATCCAAACCCCATTGCTGGAAGGGAGCTTCAACTGAAATGGGATATAATAGTAAAGGAAGGAGCTTATTTTTACCTTGGAAACGTTGGCACTCATGACAGTTCATGACCGTCTTGTATAGATCTGCAAAAAAATCAAGCTAATAGTAACCCGCTCTCAGTAATTTGTTGGCCGTAGTCTTCTAGTACAAATGACCTCCATAATCTCCCTTGTGGAAATTTTTCATCACTTCTCTGGATCCATCTTCCACCAAACAATTGAGCAATAATCCTCCTGGATCCTTCCAATAGAGTGCACTATCAAGTATGCAGTATTTCAAAGCCTTAAGCTTTAAAGACCTTGCCTTACTCTTTGTCATGTCCGGAGGAGGATTCAAATGTTGTAAAACATAAATAATATCAGCATACCGCAAAGATGATGAAAAGAGATCTGATACCTAAACTAAACTTACATTTTCTTCATCATCGGACAGTGCTGATATGAGATTGATGTCAAGTGCATGTAAATTAGACTCAGCCATGAGCTTGGCTAAGCCTTTCCCTTTGATCAGCTTGGTTGGCTTGATATCAAGGTCATATTCTAAAATTGCTGCTATCCACCTACCTCTTCTTCCCTCTGGATCTGTTTGCATAAGTACTTATTTAACTGCTGCATTTGGAACATATGCTAAAATATGAGAGTGCAGAATGTAAACTTGGAAGTATTTTAGTGCTTTGACTAAGGCCAATGCCTGTTTCTCAATTATGTTGTATCGGAGAGCTGAATATCTTATGGTACAACTGAATAATGCTATAGGTAGCTCTGTCCTTTCCTTTTTCTGCATAAGCACTGTTTCCAAGGTGTGATCAGAAGTAAAAGAAAATATGATGAAATCTAAAGAATAATCAGGACTTGTCAACACTGGAGCAGTAGTTAAAGAAAATTTTGCCGAGCTAAATGATTTACGACATTTTCTGACCATCTAACATCATTTTCCTTCTTCAACATATTGGTTAATTCTCTGAGATGTTCTGCTAGGCTGAGAATGAACCTATGTAAGAAATTCATCCTACCATTGAAGTCTTGAATTTCCTTTTTGTTTCTAGGGAAATCTGTTTTCTGTATTGCTTCAACTCTAGCGGGATCTATTCGGATTCCATGTTTTTAGATGATGTGTCCCAACAACTTACCCTCTTCCATAGAAAACAAGCACTTTTTAGGATTTAGGGAAATCCCAAACTTTCTACACCACTGGAATACAACTCTCAAATGATGTAAGTGCTCTTCATACGAATTTGAATAAACGAGTTAGATCATATAAATAAAATACCGGAGAGGCATCTTTTTCATTGCAAAAGCTATGTTCATGGCACACGTAAATTGGCCCAGGTGTTTGAAATGATACCCTAAGGTCTTGGGTTGATAAACCTTCACAAATCAGGGGCATGTCATTACAAGAAGGACTCACTTAACCAAATTCTATTCTTTAAACTAGAAACTACATGTTGCAGACCTTACCCGTATATCCTTCGGTTGTACTAGATCCCGCAGGGTGAAAACCCCCTGCAACTCTTTGTGCTCCAAAATCTATAAAAGAGCAAATAAAAAGCATGAAAACCTAGTTGTACAACATATATATGTTCTAGATGTTAGTGAAAATCATGCATAATCTCATAGAAACAATATTAAATGAACTATTTAAGATCATTACACATGTATAAAAGATAATTGACACGTAAACATCAGGAACAAGATGGAATTTTTGTTATTAATGACATGTACAATAAAAAAATGTGGAGAGATCACTTGAAGTCTGCCACGACCTTCAAGCATACCATCCTCTGGATCCATCTAGCCTTAGCCTCACAAAAATTCTTCCAAGAATAGTGCATAATGGATGTCACATAGGGTGAGTGAACATCTCAAGGAAAAAAGGGTTTCCTGAAAATATTGGGGAAGTGAAGGAGGCACAGGGAATATATTAGACTTGGATAGGGCTCCAACAACGTATAATATCTATAATTCTCTCTCTTCCCCCCCTTAGGCCATTCCCTTGAGGGGCTTTTATACTCCCTCAAATTAGTTTTTTTGCAGTTGGGAATAGTTAGGCCACGGGTTGGGGTAGTTAAGTTACAGGAACAACCATAAACCTTGCCTCTAAAATAGGGAAATTATGTATTTTTTAATTTTTAAAAAGGCATACGCGGTTCTCTATGTATGGTCTCATGTTTATATGCGGAAAAGCCTAGGCAGAGTCACGTATGGGTTTTAAGAAACTGTTTTTTGAAAAATATTTCCAAGTCTTAAGGGAAGGGCTGTCTAAGGCAAATGTATAAGTCATCAAGTATATGATGGTGATAAATGATGCTATAACATATGCCCCCTAATATATGAGGTCAAAAGGGGTACATGATGGCCGAAATGCATTATGTGCATAGAAATAACCTTGCGAGGACTAGAGAGGAGTTCACCAGATTTCAGCTTTCCAAAAAACCAATGATAGAGATCATAAAGATAGCTCATGTATGAGGCGGGCATACCCATGCTCAGTGAAAGAAAATCATGTCCGCATATAAACTATGAAGTAGATCCAATATGTATACAAGTATAGCTTAAATGTGAAGTACATAGTAAATCATCTGATCACTTCGCAAAAGTATAAGTCAAAATCAGGTCCAAGTATCACATATAGAATATTGATCAATGATGTTGCAATAGATATCTGATCACAAAAGTCACAACTGAATCTCCAAGTACCAAATCATAAGTGGTGGAACAAATGGTACAACACACAACTCGGGAGCCAACATATAGGATGTTGTTGTGATGAAACTGCAACATATAAGGGTGGATGGTGTCACTGGCATGAAGGAGCTATCAAAGTGAACCAAAGCATGCTGATGCGAAACCAAGGTCTTCATCGATCACCATGGCACAATTCTACACAATGGGAGTAAATGAGCTGAATTCGACCATGTGAGAAATTGTTTGATTACCAGTCATTGATGTATATCATTAAAAATTGTGAGACAACCCACCGATAATGATAATGAGCGTCAAGGTGCCCCAGTACAATCTAGCAAGTGCGAATAAATGAGTTGAAGTCAAACACTTGAAAGAATCTATCAATTAGGAGGAAATGATGTATTCTCATTGTTGATAGCGAAATTTCTGCCACTGATGACTGAAAACCCTAAGGCACTGACAAAAGGAATCTAGACCTTATTTCCAGAGCAATGAGTCAGAGTCGATGGAAAAATATCTACTGGAAGGAGGGCATTAAGGCATCCCACATCAGTCCAGGGAGAGTGTAACCTGCAGGCCAAGATTTGGAAGGAATCAAACGAAGTAAAGTGAAGTAACCAACCCGAAGTACATTTCCGGCATGCAGAAGATGAAGCTAGCACACGGCAGAAACCCTCTAAACCAACCAATAATGAAAGTTTCCAAAGAGGCGAGATATCCACCGATAGGGTCAAATGGAAATCAAGGTACTGCATGAATCCTAGGTGTGATAATGTAAGCTAAAGTCGAACACAAGGGAAACCACTCAGTCAAAGACCCATGATGATGATCAAATGTTGAGCACAAGGTCACCTATCAATGATGTAAATATGGCTAGGGTGCGGCTCTAGGTTAACTCTCAGAGCTATATGTCATAGTTGATAAGAGACAAACCCGCCAATAAGAAGTTAGTGGAGGCCTTCTCAAATTAGCATGAGAAAAGGACCAAACATTTGATGTGATAGAAAAAGATACTAACAAAACCGGGAAGGCCGACTGAAAAATGAGTTAAGGGACACCGCATAAAGGCTGAGTCATGTTAACTTCCCTTGAACAAAAGCACAACATATGTTGACTATGACAGCAAATGATAACTTTGTATAATTTTTTCATGCAGGAGGCATAAACAAACCCTACATATGATTGGAAGAGTTAACCAACCAGGGGAGAACTGACTCATGAAACAAGGTTATGGCTTCTCCTAAGTCAAAAACTAAAACCATCCCAAATGGAGAAAAGGCTTAGCTTTTTTGTGCTTTGTTCAAGGGCGACACAACTGACACTGCAGTTGCCATAAAGTATGGAAGTAATATCCCGTTCCCACTCTTTTTCAACATATTTAATTTTTTTGTCTTTTTCATATTCAAAGCCTGAAAAGGAATAAAATAATGCTATACTACAATGGATGGAATGAGTATCGTGAAACAGATGCACTAGATCCTGGGATAGGAACCATCCTATGCTCAATGCAAGGTGGCGAAAATTGGTAAGTGACACTCAAAGGAATGTTCCATCCATGGGTAAAGGTGTCAAGTCGCTGAAGCTAAGTGATTGCATGGCTAACTTATACAGAAATACATGATCAAAAGAGGGCTTAAACATGAGTCCAAATGAAGCTGGCTAAAGGCCAAGATAAACAAGTAGTCAATATGCAATGTAGTAATACAACTCGACAACATAAGGGAGCCTCTAGGGTAAATGGCCAGAATAATGATAATGAAGAAGAAGAAGAATGAAGCTTCAATGAATAAGTCATGGCGGGACTAAAGAGGACTTCTGAGCCTAAATAAATTATAGCATGGGCGACAAATGCTAGCGAGGAACTAACTAGGAAGCCCATGTAAATGATGGCTCTACAACCAAGTCATGATTAAAAAATCGGCGAGTGAAATGGGTTAAGTACTCATGACATGATGAGATCGACCCTATGGAAAGTGATCAGAATGGAGGCCAATATGCGAAAAATGTGACGGAAAGTGAATTCCCTAACCTATATGCCAGTTCAAAAACAAATACCTACCATGATAGGTCAGCATTCATGGATCCGAAGAAAACTAGGAAAATCTCGAATTCAAAAAAATGTACCTGAAAAATACCTTTCCCAATTCTTACAAGCCAAACGGTTATATAGCCTTAGTCAAATTCAAAAAATAAGCACAAATGAAATTTGTGAAATTTTTTCAAATTCTGGGCATAAATACACAATTTCACTTACATTTCGATCATTTTCACATTGCAGAAGTGGAGAAAGAGCTTTGGGGAAAAAATTCCTCTTCTCAAATACGGAGCAATCGGCCACCAAATCACACCAAATCAATCAAGTAAGATCTAAACTCATCTTATTCATCAATTTCATTCTTGTTTGAAGAAATTTTTTGGAATTTTGATCGTAGAAAAAATATTTTTATTGAAACCCTCTGTGCATACACGGGTTCATGTGGACGAACCTGCATATGATACACAACTGTGTACAAGTGAGGTTGTGTATGCGTAGAGTGAAAATTTAAACTTGTATCTAATCATTCATTTAATGATTTTTCCTAGGATGTCCATCAGCTGGAGAGAATGTGAGCATAGTGTAATTGACAATGAGGTGATGGAGGATCAAACTTCCTTAGATATTTTTCGGGATTGCGGATTGCTCAAATTCTTCAAAATGCCCAATACAAAAAGCAATGTTCGTTTGCTTCAAATGTTGGTTGATCATTGGGAACCAGAAGAATATTGTTTCATAATTGATCAGATTCCACTACACAGAAGTGGAAGATATATACTTCATTACTGGAATCTCTCGAAGGGGAGACCCAATAGATTTGCACGGAAGCACATGTCGAGGGCTTACCATAGAAAGTCATGTCTAATTATATTGCATAGAAGATGCACAAAAGTTGGGAACACATATTCCAATCGAAGATTTGAAGGATTTTTACATGAAGATCCTTCCTCTTTACCACTCTGCGCAGTAGTAGGATCGCCTCTTTCTTCTCGCACAGTAATATTCTGCAATTCTCGTGGAATATTAATTTTTGACATTTGCACTTAGGAGATGAATAAAATGGGTAGGATACCCATTCATTTTACCTATAGAAACAAAAATCCTCTTAGCATAAAAGGGGATTACTTTTTGGAGCTTTATTTCACACCTCCATGTGTAAAAGGGGGCTTTTGCAAGAAGGCTAGTCAAGTTTGACCAAGTCAAATCAAGGCAGTAGCATGAGGTGGAGAGCACATTGTGGCACCAAATACAAGGATAAGGAGGGAAGCTTCTAGAGGAAGGAAACCCTAATGTGTGGGCTCCATTTAGAGGAGCTCACATTGTTTAAAATGAGGGAAAAGTAGCCATTGGAAAAATTATGTTGAGTATTATTCATCTTTGGTCCAGGACTTGTCATAGCTTTCTGTCGCTTTAGCACACTACGAGGGAATTCCCGTTAGGGATTTCTCTCCTTCTTGAGTAGATATTGTAGGATTGCACTCTATTCCCATATTCGTAAATTGGAGTTCAAGCACCATCCCTCTTCATCAACGCATTTTCAGCCTGAGATTGTGCATTGTTGCTAGGTGTTGTCGAGGATTTCTAAGCAACACCATCCTTGGCTATTTTTTCGCAGGAGGGAGATTCAATCCCTTTGGGAGATCGTAAAGGAGGTTCATGATATTATTCCACTATTCGCACTGTGCCAAACACTTACCATCACTGAAAACATTACCCTCTCTCTTTAGACATCATTATTCTTGGAGAGCATCTCGTTGTGGGGGATTAGCAGACATTTCCTGGGAGGGTGAGATCTTAAGTGAAAGAATCAAACTTTTCAATTTAGATTTACCATTGGAGGAGACCATTTCAGATTGCATATCACATTCAACCATCTCTCCTATTTTGTTTATAAGTTGTCGCTACCCAACAACTCCCGCATTATAGTATTTCCTATTTTGTATATACCTGGTAACCAATCCTTCTAAGGATTGTCAGCACTTGTCTTTTCAGGTTGAGAGCTTTCTCCCCCTCATTTCTTGGAGATATTAGTGTCATATAATTGTATTTCCATTTTATATGATGCGCTTCTCCATATGACTTGTGAGTTTTAGCCATGGCTCTCTTGATGTAGCGCAAGGTGCCTTCATTTTTTAGGTACAAGACTTAGTGATGTTTATTGCCTAACTTGAGGATTGAATCCTCAAGCATCAGACTCTTGCTCGTCAATATAAATTTATCGTATATTTTCATCTTCATGTGTGTGTTGGCTCATGAAAATAACGATGAGAATCATTGCATGATCATACATTACCGTAGCCCCATTCTTTGGGAAATTTCTCAAGGGAACTAGGTGTGAGAGGTTTGTCACCCACCCTAGGAGGATTTCTTTGGTCCCAATCCCTCGATTTCGCTCTTAGACACATTGGTCTAAGGGGGATCCATGTCTTGGTATCAAATCCCGCTCGCTCCATTTCTTTAAAATGAGTTTTCCAAACCTATGGATTGCTAGCCATCCTAAAGGAATATTGTGTTGGTATTGAAGCACCTTTCTTGGCTCACTGTGGCTTTCAAGCCCAAGAACGAAGAAGAAGAAGATTTTGTAGAAGATGAAAGCTTGATCTCATCTACTTTAGAACAAAGGAGAGCCTCCCCAAGGAGGAGAAGCAAAGAGAAGAAGAGGAAGGTCCATGCACTTCCTATTCTCACAAAGAAGATAAGCATGGAGGATACTTGGATCATCGATATTAAGTAACTACCTCCAGGAATATAAACCCCATTCTACGCCTAAGCAACATTCCCACATTTTATTCTATAGAAGGAGGAAAGAAGGCCTCATGGCAAAAGAGAAGCCGAGGCAATAGGTTTCATTGTCTACATTTGATGTGGGGAGCACTTCGCCTAGAGCTTGGGTGAGAAAGCTAGAAGCATTTTTCTTACATCCAATAAGTGCAGGAAAGAAGAAGTGATTGCAAAGATCGGCACATGGAGGGTGAAGCCTCTATTTGGTGGTTCAAAACCATTGGTCCATTCAAGGGTGAGCTCTTTGCACACTTTGCTCAGTTAAGCTGATTCAAACCTTTGATGGATAAAAGGATGAAGCAAGAGAATCCTTTACATCTATGAAGGAGGAAGGGGCTCATTGCATCGAGAAGAAAACTATTTCAGCCACACAAGAAGGTCCTAATATCCACCAAGGTATGAATGGAATTTCCACTTTTATTTCTAAAACAACTTAAGAGAATGTGGAAACTCATATGTAGAGTTCCAAGGATATATACATTTGGCTATTTTAGAGCACTATGATTGCATTACACTGCAATGGGTTAAAAGAGGAGATGAACCTCATCCTCACACTGGTTATTTCATTCATCCATTGAGGTGGGAGTGTGAAATTTGGAGGATAAAGTGAACCATGACACCCCCATGAAAAACAATAGAAACAAATTTTAAAAACCAAAGGATGAGATGGGCTTGAATCTATGGGAGGAACTGGACAGGTCACGTTAAATATTAATGGAGAGGGAGAGGTTAACCCATCACATTTGAATCCCTGCGGATTCAATACACCATGGGTGAGAGGTCTCCTTTAGAGGTCTCCAAGGAGCCGCATTCCAATCTTCCATGGGATGCAAGAGAGGTGATTTGGTTCAGAGGATGGTAGCCTCATGGGAGAGTACCAAAGGAGAAAGAAGGAGAAGACATCCACCAGGAGCCGAGTGGGGTGGATAATAAGCAAGGGGCTGACTTTCCACTTGAAAATATATGATAATCGCAAGAAGAGGCTTGGTCGCATTGGCTCCTCTCGAAGGAGTTTGGCCATCATTTAGTGTACCCTTTTTTCCAAGAGGATGGGAGGAAGAGAAGAAGTGGCAGATGTTTACATCGTTGAGCAAGCAGAGAGTAGGGATACATGGAGCTGATATGGCACATATATCACTATGATACCTTCATCACATGAGTTACATGATGTGAGCATAAGGAGGTAGCAAGCACTTGGGTTGCTTGAACTATCTTGGAGAGAGCACAAGCATATTTTCTCTCATATGATGTATGGTGTTGGCAGAGTAGAGAGGTCACTCTCATAGTGCAAAGTGATTACTCCTTAGCTTGGATTTATCGGAAGGCATTTCCATCTTGGGAAAAGATTCACATTTGTAGTAGCATTTAGAGAGATGTTCTTGACAAGGAGCATGTCAAGAAACAAATATTGCATGGGTGTGGGATCCTTTTTGCATGAGCCTGCCGCCGACACTTGGGAGCAGGATCATATACATGGATCCATATATCACTTTTACTCAAACTTATGGTAAGAGGGAATTGTATTTCCATTTTCTGATTTGCATCCTCTTATCATTATGTTGTAGCCGCATGGCCTCAAAGGGGCATATTTTTCATGTTGCTCCATGAGAGTTGGGCCAAACCATATGATGGAGTCAACCATCTTCACATGGCCTTAGGAAAAAATTCCATTATACTCATGTTCATCTAATTCATAATATGATTAGCATTGTATTTCAAAACATTTTTCCTTGTACATTTCTTGAGCAATAATTTGCAAACCGCGTTATGCACTCTTGGGAGACTATTCGTACTTGCTCCAAGTGGAACCATATGAAACCATCAAGTACTTCCTCTATTTTTATGATGAGCATGTTTCCTTTACTCTGTATTGTCCATATTATTATTGGGAGCATGATTGATGGATTTACACATGAGCCGAATGTGTCTTTGAGGGGAGATGATTCCCACAACTTTATGCATGGCATGTTCTAATGGAATATGAGGAGAGTCATGGTCACCACCACTTATTTGTTTTCTTTGGAGGTGGACCATGAGTCTCATGATGATATCCATACATTGTATGTATATGGGCATGTATTTGATTTTTTTATCGCTATACACTCATCTATTTACTATTCCGTAGTAAAGGTAATATTTTCTATACAATACTTTCCATGTTACTTCAGTAGCTATTAAAGTGATGAGTTTACAAATCCATATGAGACATTGGTTGTACCTTGCTGCACATGGTATAACCTACAACAAAAAATTTCATTGGGTATTCTATGATGATTATGTCCTACTCATCATAGATAAAATGTCTTGGGCCACTGGATTATCTTCGATGAGAGAAATCCATGGAGGACTGCTCTTCATTTTGCCACTTGAGGGAAATAAATTTGCAACCCTTGATTAGCACACACTCCACACTAATCATAAGTGGAGGGAAGGATAGCATGTGGCAAGCTATTGCTTTCCATATTCATAATTTCCCCCCATCCCACCTACTTTGTAGAGCTTCAGGTGTGGAGGATGATTTGCATGAGTTACCATTTTGGAGGGTGACTATTCCGTTTGGTTGATAGCTTGGGGATGGGAGATTCATATGGGGATGATAAGTCCCATTTTATATCATATCACATGCCTCAAGGAGGCCATTATATAGCCCATTGTTTCCTTCATGGATATTTGTTTCTACATGACAGCTATTTGGGGATGTTCACCAAAAGTCAGATTGCATATGTTGGAGGGACAATCAAGACACTTGATTGATGATATGGCATCCTTTTCTTGAGGAGTTTATCATGGCATGGATGCCACAGGAAATTAAGGTAAAATAAACTCGCCTATCTCTGTACTTGCTTGAGGACAAGCAATATTGAGAGGGGGAGCACCGTAATATTCCAAAATTTTGTGGAATATTAATTTTTGACATTTGCACTTAGAGATAAATAAAATGGGTAGGAGACCCATTCATTTTACCTATAGGGAATAAAAATCCTCTTTAGCATAAAAATGGGATCACTTTGTTTTTATTTCACACCTCCATGTGTGAAAGGGGCTTTTGCAAGTAAGCTAGGTCAAGTTTGACCAAGTCAAATTGCGTAGTAGCATTAGGAGAGTACATTGTGGGGCTGCAAAGACAAGGATAAGGAGGGAAGCTTCTAGAGTGAAGGAAAACCTAATGAGTGGGGTCCATTGGAGAGGGATCTCACATTGTTTAAAAGGAGGGCAAGGTATCCATTGGAAAAATTATGCTGAGTATTATTCATCTTTGGTCCATCGACGCCGCAACTTCTTGCCGGGTTAGCAAGAATTGGCCGAGGAATTCCTATTTAGATTCTCCTCTCCTTCTTGAGTAGATCTCAGTATTTTCACTCTATTCCCCATATTTAGATTGATTTCGTTGAACCATCCCTCTTCATCAAAGACAAGCCACTGGAGATTGTGCATATTGTTGCCGGGTGTTACCGGGAGGTTTTCCACAACACCATCCTTGGCTAGTTTTTTAGAGGAGGGAACTTCCACCTTGGGAGATCGTAAAATGAGGTTCATGAGCTTATTCCACTATCTTTTGCACCAAGCCAACCACTTACCATCACTCTGCAGGCGCTCCTCTCCTAGACAACGTTATTCTTGGAGAGCATCTATTATGGGGATTAGCAGACATTTGGGAGGGTGAGATCTTGTGTGAAAGAACCGGCCTTTCATCAGATTCTGCATTGGAGGAGACCATTTCAGATTTCATATCACATTCAACCATCTCCTCCTATTTTTTTATGAGTTGCTACCACCAAATAACCATATTATTATATTTCCCTTTTATTTTGTACATGTATTGTAACAAATCTTCTATGATTGTTGTACTTGTTCTTCAGGGTTGAGCTTTCTCCCCACTTTGTTATTAAAAAGCCATATCGCTGTATTTCCATTTTATATGATGCAATCTCTCCATATAGACTCAGACAAGTAGCTATGGTTTCCTTGATGTAGCAAAGGTGCCTTCATTTTCGTGCACAAGACTTAGTGAGGCTTTCATTTCTCTAAATCGAAAGGATTGAATCCTCAAGAAATGTACTTTTTCTGCTGAAATATACATTTATTGGAAATTTGCATCTTCGTTTGTGTTGGCTCATGAAAATAATGTTGGAGAATCCATCATGATCATACATTGTTACAAAATTTCCATTATTTGGGAAATTTCTCAAGGAACTAGTGTGAGAGGCTTGTATCACAACCCTAGTAGAGGATTTCTTTGGTCCTAATCCTTGATTTCAAGATTAGAAACATTGGTCTAAGGGGATCCAGGTCTGGTATTTGTCTGATGTCAAGCCCATTTCGAAAATGAGTTTCACCATGGATTGCTAGCTATCCCAAAAGGAATATTGTATCCTGCAGACTGCCACATACATAAATGAGCATAGCAATGGAATGTTTGATTCATCTCTTTTATTGGTGCACAACCTTGTCAGAGAAATATGAAAAAAAATTGACATCAATTTGGAAGACAAAGACTAAACATTTTGGGTATGGTACAATATTGTTTGACATTCTTCTTCGAGAGGTCCTATTCAATTCAAGGTAATATCAACTATAAACAAATGCAGATCCAAGAATAGCCCATTGGGAAGATCTCGATGAAGATATTAGGGGAAGTGAGGTTCCCTGACCACTTCATGATGAGTTCTTCCAACAGTGGAGAAGAACAAGTCATTACAAAGTGAAGATTATCCCTATGCTAGGATGGAATTTCAGTAGGATCCGCATCTAGTCCCGCCACCCTATAAACATGGGGTGAAATCGATGAGATTACATTTTTTTTATTTTTGATTATATGATTTTTTTGATTTTTTCAAATTATATGGAAAACGAAATGTTTTCTGATTGTGGACACAAAGACTTATAAAATTATGATGATCATGATGCGATGTAGTACCAAATAAAGCAGAGGGATACCTTAAGGCACAAGCACCACAAATATGAGGGAGATGTCAAGACCCTGACAGATTACCCATGTGTAGTACAGAAACTTGGAGAGCTTGAATCACCAAGTGCTTATGGCCACTATAGAGGACTTACCGGAGGGCTATCTAGAGGTGGGTGGTAGGGGTACCATGAGATTGGGTGTGGTTATTCCACCGCGTAGTGATTTACTGTGTTCTATAGGAACACAAATGAGCAAGGTGACCTTTGTGAGAGATTATAGATATGATCTGTCAATATAATATTTTTGATGATAAATGATGATCGTGCATAAGCTCAAATTTTGTAGACTATGATGGTCCAAATTTTATATTTTTGAACACTCGACTTATATATATATATATATATATATATATTTAAGTATTGAATGATTAATATGCCAATCAAGTGATTGATTAGGCTAATAATTTTTCCATCCAATTGTCATATTGAGGAATATGAATGAATGTGATAAACCGAAATGATCGTTGTAACAAACGTATCTTAAAAAAAAAAAAAAAAAAATCAATGTAAAAATGGGTCTCGTGACACAATATGTGTTGTTCAACTATGAAACCACCAAATCAGAATCCAATAAAACTACTAACGAATCAACACCCAAAGATATTGCCTCCGAGAGTAGGTTGACCACCGTAGTATTCCCGCTACATTGTTTGGAAGAAGACCAATGTAGACACCTCTTGAAATTAACAATCAATTTTCAGATGGATAATGGAGTACCCAAGCCGTAGAAGCCAAGTTCGACTATGTCTACTAGCACCTTCTAAGAAACCAAAGTGACTAATTTCATCCAATATTACCTCGCAAAAGTAGATCAAATTCATCAAAATCACACCTAAAATCGAAAACCTAGATATCTACATATATATATATATATATATATATATATATATATATATATATATATATATATATATATATATATATACAACAAAGAAAGATGCTAGGCCAAAGCCTAAGCATAATAATTTTTCAAGTAGAGCCCATTTATGTGGCCCGCCAACTCATTTCCACTTCAAAGTAAATCAAGGCATAAGCTCCCTTTCAGACTCGATGATAAAGGCCATACCACATAGATTTCCAACTTGCTCGCCCCCAAGGCATCCTTCTCTTGGGCATAAACCAAGACAAGATCACCCACAAAGAAAACCCTAGGTTTCCTTGACCACCTTATCGCACCGAACCTTTACCCATTTCTTATGTGTTTATCTATCACATTTGACCTCTGGGATTGATACTCATTGGAGAGATGTTCTGTGATGAAGAAGGTGTTCTTTCGAGACTCGGAACTGTCAAAGAAGCTCAACAACTAACTTAAGAGAGGGAATTTGCCATCTTAATAAGAAATATAGATTCTAACCCATAAGCTAGTTGAATGGAGTAAAAACCTACTGCAGCTTTGACTAACATCCGCATGCCCAAAGTGCAGTAAAAATATAATATTCCAATCGATCTCGCCTTATCGATTGTCCGTTGAAGAATTGTCTTCAAGGATTTGTTCATGGCTTCAACTTACCCATTGGCTCCGAGGATAATAAGTAGACGAATGTTCTACCGTAAAACCTAATTACAGCCAATTCACCCATCATGTTGTTCGAAGTGACTGCCATGGTTAGTGACAATCTCTTTGGGGATGTTCTAAAGCAGAAATGACTTGATTGAAGAGGAACACAGTTTTTGTCTCACCGTCATTCCCAAAAGTAGTATAGCCTCAACCCACTTCGTGGAAGTAGTCTACAACTACTATAATTTACTTGTGACCTTTAGCCATGTTGTGTTACTAAGTAGTATAATCAATACCCCACCTTGTAAAGGGACCAAAAGTGATGACAGAAAGAGAAGAGAGCCGGATGAGGAAGCATCTTTTTAGCATAAACCCGACACACATGACACCTTTTTACCTATCTAATACAATATTTGAAAATCAAAGGCCAAAAGTATCCTACACGTAATATTTTTTAAGTTGTAGTAAGCCTGCACATAAATGACCACCACAAGCTCCACTATGGCACACCATCACAACCTTAGCTTCTTTCGAGTGTTAATAAACATCTAAGGATCGAATTGACCCCATGACGATACAAAGTTCACCAATAATTAAATTTTGGCTAAGTGACGTAACTTATAGCGTCATCTTCCGAAAAAGCCGAGGGAAACTTCGTACCGAGATAAAATATGAGATCCCCATACCAAGGATCCTATGAAGAAATGAGAAAGATGTTCATTAAGAAATGATTCTCAATATAAACAATCTCTTCTCCACAGGGAAAACCTCTTTTATATCAATTCGTAAAGTTAATGATTTCTTGGACTTGGTATACATAAGCTCAAAGATCAAATTCTCAGAAAATCACAATCCATCTATTTTATTTGCCCCGAATCACGCTCACTAAGAACAAATAAAATGGATTTATTACAAAAAAATATGTTTTACGAAGGAGAATGTATTGTCTCGAGCTACCAACAACATGAAAATTGCTAAAGTGAGTTTCTCTATCTGATAATACCTAGTTCAGGACCTACTAAGCCTCGACTAAGGCGTATATAACATGATCGAAAAAGAGCATCATCTTCTCGAACTAGAACCATACCAATGGTAGATTATAAGCTGAGACAAGAGGAAATCCCCGCTATAACGGGGACTCAAAGAATACAGAGGTCAATGATTTTTCAAAGCATCGAATGAGTGTTGAGAAAATTTATCCCAAAAGAATGTAACTCCTTTTCTTTTAGTAATCTCATAACCTTTGTAATCTTGGCATAATTTACGATGTATCTCCTCGCAGAAATTAGCTTCCCTTGTAGACTTTGTAGTTGACAAATTGAAGATGGGGGGAGGTAAATCAAGTATTGCCTCAACCTTGAAGGGATCTACCCGAATCCATTTTGTAGACAAGATGAATCCCAAAAAAACGACTAGATTTGACAATGAAAAACACACTTGTTCGAGTTCAACCAGATTTTATAATTTTGACATCGTTCAAAAGCTTGACAAAGGTGAGAAGGATGATCAATTTTCTTACAGAACGAGTAGCTAAATCATCTAAATATGCCTCGATAATATAAGCTCGATGTCATGGAAGGTATAAGACATGGCCCACGAAAGGTAGCACAAAGATTTTGAAGCCAAAATGAATTTTCTTTGTAAGAAAAGGTACCTAGGACAAACAATGTAGTCTTATATGATCTTTAGGACTGATAGTAATTTGGATTATATCCATAGAAACCATCCATGAAGGAGAAATATTCCTCACACTCATCGATGATTTAATCTTATAAATGGTGTGGGGTACTATCTTTAGGGACATGATTTATTTAAATCCTTGAAATATATGCAAACTCAAATTGTTCTTTGTTTTGTCCAAAAGAAGTGGATTTGAAACCCACTAGCTAAAGGAATGGGGTAATGAAACCCACCCAAGCAAGCCCACTCCAAGCTTTGATAACTGCCACTTAGGTTTACTAGATGAAAATTTGGCGGATAGGCTTAGCATTTTCTTATATCATTATCTCATGATGGAAAATAGATGGATCTATACCGTACATTTCCTCATAATACCAAGGAAACACATCCCAAAATTCTCAAGAGACTTGTGTAAGTTTGAATTTCTTCGTGGAAAAACACAAACCTCCAATGAAGACATTCTCTATGATGTTGCGATATTTGGAGATGTTCACTGGTGGTAGTAGCAAATAACAACATGTTCCCTTCAACAAAAATTATGTTGGTGCTAAAGGATTCAGTGACTCAAGAATTAATGTCCAAGACCGAGGGCTAGGGAAAAATTGATTCAACTTCTTGCAAGTCCTAGAGAAAGTAAGACCCATGATGCAAATCATTCCATGGTCCGTTCACACCAAATATTGCTTCTGAGGATAACTCTTTAGATGGAAGAGTGGTATCAAGCAATCTTGAGCAAGATGAACTAAGAGTCCAAGCTGGAGCCACATCTCCATCCAATTCCTCCATTGAAAGAGAAACTAGAATGGAATCTATAGAGTCAACAATAGATCTATAAGAAATATCAGCTGCAGACATAGGAAATTCCATTCCACCCACTTGACCTTCTTCTAATGTGGAGGTAGGAGAAGGTAAGTTCCAAAGATCTGAAAAATAATGAGTTCTAAAGAACTCTCTCTGAATAGGAAACCTGGAGGATGAAATAGCATAGATATGAACCGAAGGAGGCAGAAAATCAAAAGTACCCATCAAGGATGTATACATTCCAACCCCCAGATTATCAACATGTTGTTTGCTATCCTTCACGAAAGGAACGGTTGAGTCAAAAGATGCATTCAAATCTACAGGAGAACAATCCAATTGGTCAACTGTGACAATTCTCCCTTTGTGAGGGAAACATACAATACGAAATAATGAGGATGAAATAGCATCCATCTCATAGATCCAGTTTCGCCCCAATAGAAGGTTATAGTCTAAGCTTGCATCGACTATCTCAACTTCAATATTAATAGTTTTTCCCCCAACACAGATGGGAAAATTTGGAACAATACCATGTGGCATGTGAGAATGACCATCAAACGCAGTCAGAAGAGTGGCTGAAGAGACAACTGAGGGAGATCCAATAGCCTTCCAGCATGCAAGAGACATTACACATGTGGAAGCACCCTCATCAACAACAGTTCGAAAGATATTGAATTTTCGATAAGTTGACCTGATATGGAAAGCCATATGATGAGGAAGTCTCTTTTTAAAATTTGATATGTCAAAAGTGATCATCAGAGAATTCTCCGGATCAACAGCCCCAATGGCGGTGAGCAATGCACTCCTTTGTGTAGGATAATACTTGAGCACCTCTAACGCAGATATTGCACAAGGACTTTGAGCCAGATCTTCTACAATCGAGTAGTTCTGAGCAGCCTTGGCATTAGGATTGATCATCATATGCTTTGTAGACCCTTTCGGCATCCGAGGTATAGGCTCAACTGTAGGCCTCTCAATATGGAGTGGCTCAACACTATTGGGAGCACCCTTAGTTTTTGAAGACTCAACTTCACCATAATCACGATTTCTCATACTGATATCTGCATGAGAACTCATCATGTATATGTTTGATGGATTTTCCCCTTCCTGGCTGCCCCCAGAGGGAACCCCAATATTTGGATTCATGCCAGCAAGTAATTGTTTCCCTTGGGGAAAGGGTTTGTCAGCACAGCCTGGGTACTAGAGGAACCCTGTTGAGCTAACAAGCCTTGTGCGTCTTGAATTTTAGGGTAGAGGTGCGTAATATGGTCTCCAGTGCACAACTTGCATGGAAACTTCACTTTATTTTTATTATCCTTCTTACCCTCTCCAACATGATCGTTGGATTTGTTGGAATTCCCCTTCCCATCCTTGTCCTTTTTCTTGTTATTTTGTCCCTTCTTCTTCCCATCAGATTGTTGATTTCCTTTGGGATTAGAAGTTTGGACAACATTAATTTCCAAGGACTGGGAAGGAGTTGACACTGAAGGAACAGCCTAACTAGAAGGAGCAGATTGTAAAGACAATTGTTGTAATTGACTGAGCAGGTTAGTCGTACTGTTATCAATCGAACCAATAAGTCCATCACCATGAGGACCAGGTTTATTTTTGGCTAAGTCCAATTTGGAGTGAGGAGCATCCAGCAAAATTTTATTAAGGACTCCAGACTGAGAATAAATCAGTTCTAGCTGCTAAGCCCTAAAAATAGCCTGCTCTTCAGAAAATACCCCTGAAAGGGATACATCCTTCGAAATTTCTGCCTATAAAGATTACAAAAACCATTCAATAAGGAATTCATTCAGGATTTGGGCCTTGATAAGCCTCTTCCTTCTTCGCCATTCCTAAATATGATCAGAAATGTGAACTGCCTTCTCTTGCTGAAAATTGGCCAGGAGGTCAGTCTCGGCATCATAATGGACAGGTAACTGAAAATGATTTAAGAACATGGTAGCCAACTCTCCAAAAGTAGCAAAACTACCCCCAGTTAACTCTATGTACCATTTGGCCACATTTCCAGTTAAGGTTCGTTGAAATAATCTCAACCTAATCGAGCCATCGATCAGGGAGTTTGACGAACACCATAAATGGAAAGTGGTGACATGATCTGTCGGATCCTCACCAGTCTTCCCTTCAAAATTTGGAATGTCTGAGGGGATTTTGGTGCGAACCGGAGGCCAACCCAGACTATACTGAATAGGATCGTTAGTCAATTTCGATAGATCTGGCAAGTTTAACGTTGCCAGAAATGGTAAGCGTGGAGGAGCCTGGAGCGGCTCAGCACTATTGAGAGCACCCTTAACTTTCGAAGACTCAGTTTCACCATAAACATGAGATCTCGTAGCGATATTTGCATGAGCACTCATCATGTATATGTTTGATGGATTTTTCCCTTCCTGGTTGCCCCCAGAGGGAGCCCCAATATTTGGATTCGCGCCAGCAAGTAATTGTTTCCCTTGGAAAAAATGGTTTGTCAACACAGCCTGGGAACTAGAGGAACCCTGTTGAGCTACCAAGCATTGCGCATCTTGAATTTTAGGGCAGAGGTGCGTAAGATGGTCTCCAGTGCACAAATTGCATGGAAACTTCACTTTCTTCTTATTATCCTTCTTACCCTCTCCAACATGATCGTTGGATTTGTTTGCATTCCCCTTCCCATCGTTGTCCTTTTTCTTGTTATTCCATACCTTATTCTTCCCATCATATTTTTGATTTTATTTGGGGTTAGAAGTTTGAAAAGCATTAATTACCAAGGATAGGGAAGGAGTTGACACTGAAGGAACAACCTGACCAGAAGGAGAAGATTGTATAAACAACTGCTACAAATGAATGAGCAGGTTAGTTGTAAGTTATCAATCGAACCGATAATTCCATCACCATGAGGACCAGGTTTAGTTTTGGCGAAGTCCAATTTGGAGTGAGGAGCATTCGGCAAAATTTTATTAAGGACTTCAGACTGAGAATAAATCAGTTCTAGCTGTTGAGCCCTAAAAATAACCTACTCTTCAGAAAATACCCCTGAAAGGGATACATCCTTAGAAATTTCTGGCTGTAAATATTTCAAAAACCATTCAAGAAGGAACTCATTCGGGATTTGTGCCTTGATAAGCATCTTCCTTCTTCACCATTCCTGAATATGATCAGAAATGTGAGTTTCCTTGTCCTGCTGAAAATTGGCCAGGAGGTCAGTCCCGGCGTCATAATGGACATTTAACTGAAAATTATTTAATAACATGGTAGCCAACTCTCCAAAAGTAGCAAAACTACCCCCAGTTAACTCTATGTACCATTTGGCCACATTTCCAGTTAAGGTTCGTTGAAATAATCTCAACCTAATCGAGTCATCAATCAGGGAGTTTGACGAACACCATAAATGGAAAGTGGTGACATGATCCGCAGGATCCTCACCAGTCTTCCCTTCAATCTTTGGAATGTCTGAGGGGAGCTTGGTGGGGACCGGAGGCCAACCCGGACTATACCGAATATGATCATTAGTCAATTTCGATAGATCTGGCAAGTTTAACGTTGCCAGAAATGGTAAGCGTGGAGGAGCTTGGGAATTCCATCCCCCGTAGGAAGGATTCCCCACATTCTGAAAAGAATAACATGGATTTGTTGAGGGACCAGGTTGCCAGATGTTGTTCATAGAAAATTTTGGGCCATAAGAAAATCCTTGTGACCCAACATTCGAAGAAGGACCTCCTCCCAACATAGAGTTACTATACACAGGAACATTCCCTCCAACCGAGGTATTGAATGAAGAAGAAACCCCTTGGTAAGGGTTCCAAGAATTTGAAAATGGAGAGAAAGCCTGAGAAGTACTCGATGAAGGGAAAGGAACATTCCCTTTATGACCAGTGAAGAACTAACTCCCTGCTCCTAATGTTGTAAAAGCAGGGTTCCATCCCGAAAATACATTAGATCTTTGACCTATAGAAAAAGGATTAAAACCTTGATTCTGAGAGGTGAAAGGCATGGATCCTAAGGAAAGGTTTGAATGAGGGATATGCCCACTTCCAAAGGGGAACCCTTGAAATGAAGCTGATCCACTAGCCATAGACGGTATGGGTGTGGAGATAGTTGAAGCAGCAGAAAAGGAGAAAGAAGGAATTCCACTAGTGGGCATTCCATAAGAAAATGGACCAGATTGAGAAGCATGTGCCTAGGTGTTTCCAGAGCCAAGCACAGCAGCACTAGAAGTGATTGTCGATATGGCAATAGTTCCTCCTCCATCAACTGGAAGAGGAGTTTGAACACTTGCAGCACTCATAGCCAAAACTTTGTTCCCAGTTGTTGCCATCGAAAGAAAGGGATATTATGGAAAAGGACTACCCGGTTTCTGAGACTCGGGGCCGATGTACTGAAGAACGTCAGGGCAACTAGCAGGAAGAGGAGATGGAAGAGACTCAGTAGGTTGAGGAACTTCCTCTACTTCAAATTCTTCTGTTGGAAATAAAACTCTAGAGATGAGTGGAGAACTCCTCTATACACTGACACTAACACCAGAACCACCCACAGAAACAACAAGCCCTAACGGAGGATCACTTTCCACTACATTCGAAACCACCGGGTGAAAATCACCCACCGAATTACTCCTACGCCTTCTTGAAGAAGGCTCGGCACTCGCAGGAGAAAGCCCACAAAGCCTCCTCGATCGACGAGGCGATCGGTCAGCCACTTTAAGAGATTAATTTTAGACTCAAAAAATAGAAGAAGCTAAGCAATCTAGGAGCAAAGAGCACACTCTAAAAATTTCCTAAGATATAGCCAGACAGGAAGCTCTCAGGTATTTCCACTCCAGGTGATGAGGACTAGACACCAAAATACAAGAAAGAGAAATAATAGGACCTTCCAAAAATATTTTGGGGTAATTACGCCCCAGGCCTACTAGCGAAGGTAACATAAACAATTACGTTGACCTCCTAACAATAGCCTTTGCCAGTACAAGTCCCCAAGCTTCGCAAGGGCACCCTCCAGTAGTACTGATGCAAGTGATGCAACGTTTGTCTCAGGTATCATGGGTATTCCCCCACCCCCCGTAGTCACCTGTGTGGTCCCTAGGATAGGCAACTAAGGGCACCAATCCATATCGGCAGCCAGGCATAATGGTCTTAGGTGAAGATTCAGAAAATAGGAGAGGGGGTATCTCTCTTCTCTTCCTGCACTATCCCTCGCGCTTGACTCTTTGGAGGACAGCTTTCCCGTTCCACTTAACAGTGTTGGATTTCGTTCTTTAATAAACTTTCTATGTTTAACAGTTTGAGCGGCCTTGGAGAGTTAACTCTCTACTCACCTATTCCAAGGCCCTGCAACCTAGCTAGTTGGTGTATGATTAATGACAATGATACAAAAACTTCTAGTTTCTTTGAATTATAGTGCTTATTTTAAATTGGTTGTTACTTAAGTCATAGGTATACGGAATTGAAACTGATGGTGTTTGTTGACACAGAAGAAATCAATGAAAACCTAGCTACATGCGAATGCAAAAATTTCCTTTCGATGAAAAGAGATCTCTACATGGGTTCTACGAAACTACGTAAGAAAAAAACTTTGTTTTTTCTTTTTAGTTACTCACACTTCACACGATCCAGAAAACTATGAAAAAAGATTAAAATTCTTCAATTCACTTAATGCAAACTACCAATGATATGAAAATTCTAAGATGTTAATTCTAAAGAAGCAAAAAGAGTCTCTAGAAACTAAATGGTTCGATCACTTTTGACAAAAAAACAAGGCTAGTTCCAAATAGAACTCCTATGCATAAAAAATGCCAAAATGTACTTGACGCAAAAGAGAGAAACCAAGAGAAGACTTCCTTCAAAATCAAACCAAGAACCAAAAACTAGAAACCAACGAAAAAGCTTCAAAAGATATGATGAAACCGTAAAATCAAACTCAAAGCAAAAGCTACGGAAAACACAAATGTTTTTCGGGCTTTCTACTTATAATGAAAGGAAAAAGATTTCAAGAAGACAAGCATAAAACTACCCAATAACCATAATCAAGCAAAGTGAGTCTCAACAAGGCTTCAAAGTGCTCAAGCCAACTATGCTACTTTTGTAGCGAGACTCAAATGAGCAAGAAGAAGCAACGAACTCAAATAATTGATTCAGTACAGTAGCACAATCTTTCAACGAACAATGACTCAAAAAACCAAAAAGAGATTCTTCAAGATCCGCAACAAGGCATGTCCAAGAAATCAAGAAAACCAAGATAGTCCAAAAGGGCAAAAACAAAAAGTGAATCAATGCATAGGGCTAAGAAGAGAAAACAAGTAGGGGCTCACTGTTCTAAATGGTTAGAACAACCAAGAACTCCAGGAAGAGATCTTGGTACTACAGCCGCAATTGCAATCACATCAAATAGGAAATTTACCAAATGGTTAGGTTTTCACAAGAAAAAGAGAGAAATAGATATGCAACCACCATAAACACAGTCCAGACACCTTAAAGACACCACAGGAATGGTTCACCACAGACAGAAAAGGCTACAGAGGCTGGAAACTCAAATTTTCAAAATTTTCCAGGTATACACAGTTTTTCAGTAGGCGACAAGCGTGTATACGCCACTGTAACTAAGGAAACTCGCGTATACGTGGGTCCCTTTGGAAAATATAGGAGGTATACAGGACTATGCAGAGACTAAGTTGCGTATGGAAACAAAAATAAGGAAAAAATAAAAATTCAAGCCTGGTCAAGGGACCAGGTCTTCTGTCTAATTAAAAAAAGACTTACTAGACTATAAAAAGTGATAAACTTGTCAGGGAACCTACAAGACAGATAAAAAAACCCAAAATAGGAACTACATGAAGGTAATCCCCAATGGAGTCGCCAGTTCTATTGCGAGTAATTTTACCCTAAGGTCTTGGGTTGATAAACCTTCACATATCAGGGGCATGTCATCACAAGAATGACTCACTTAACCAACTTCTATGCTTTAAACTAGAAATTAAAGGTTGCGGACCTTACCCATATATCCTTCGGTTGTAGTAGATCCCACGGGGTGCAAACCCCTTGCAACTCTTTGTGCTCTGGAACCTGCAAACCAGCAAAGAACAAGCACAAAAACCTAGTTGTACAGCATATATATGTTCTAGATATTAGTAGAAAGCATGCATAATCTCAAAAAAACAATAATAAATGAACTATTTAATATCATTACACATGTATAATAGATAAATGACACGTGAACATCAGGAACAAGATGGCACTTCTTTTATTAATGACATGTACAGTAAACAAATGTGGAGAGATCACCTGAAATTTACCAAAGCCTCGAGCATATCGTCTTCTGGATCCGTCCATCCCTAGCCTCACAAAACTTCTTCCAAGCCTAGTGCACAATGGATTTCACATAGGGTGAGTGAACATCTCAAGGAAACAAGAGTTTCCTGAAAATATCTGGGAAGTGCAGGAGGCACAGGGGAAATATCAGACTTGGATAGGGCTCCAACAACATATAATATCTACAATTCTCTCTCTTTTCCCCTTAGGCCATTCCCTTGAGGGGCTTTTATACTTCCTCAAATTAGTTTTTTCAGTTGGGAACAGTTAGGCCATGGGCTGGGGTAGTTAAGTTACATGAAAAACCATAAACCCCACCTCAAAAGTAGGGAAATTTTATATATTTTTAATGTTTAAAAAGACATACGTGGTTTTCTATGTATGGACTCGCGTGTATATGCAGAAAATTTTGGGCAGTGTCTCATATGGGTTTTTCGAAACTGTTTTTTGAGAAATCTGTCCAAGTCTGAAGGGAAGGGTTTCCCAAGGCCAATGCATAAGTCATCAAGTATATGATGGTGATAAATGATGCTATAACAATTTTCTGCATTCTAAAGTCATTTCTTTTGTGCCAAATATTGTTGTCAAGGATATATTGTTGCAGCCAGACACAGATGACAGGAGGGGAATATGGTTAACAAAGATTTTGGAATTTGACATTGAAATTAGACCTACTAAGTTGATAAAGGGACAGGGCTTAGCCCGCTTGATGGCAGAATCAAATTGAAAATCTCTAAATCTAAACATGGAGGTAGCTGAAGAAACATATAAATAAGGTATATCTGATTATCCTGAACTCTTCTATTCCAAATGGTATAAGGACATAGTGTACTTTTTATTAAATCTTAGTTGTCCTCCAGAAATGGAAAAATCAAAGAGAATAGCTTTTAAACTGAAGGTTGTCAAGTATTGCATAATGGAAAATCATCTTTATTGGAAAGCCCCTATAGGAATTTTGTTGAGATGTGTAGATGAAGTTGAAGCTCAGAAATTTATGTCAAAGATACATGCAGGGGTGTGTGGTGGACATTTATATTGGAAAGCTACCGTAAATAAAATTCTAAGAGCTGGCTATTATTGGCCAACTCTTTTCTCTGATTTTTTTGCTAAAGTCGGAGCTTGCACTTAGTGCCAAAAATTTTCCGGTAAGCAGAAGCTACTCCCACTACCTCTCATTCCCATTTCAGCAGATGCTCCTTTCCAGCAGTGGGGACTAGACTTCATTGGTGAGATTCATCCACCATCATCAGGGCAGCACAGGTGGAATCTTACAGCCACGAACTATTTCACCAAGTGGATTGAGGCCATTCCAACCAGAAATTCCATTGACATGGTAATAATTAAATTTTTGTTGGAAAATATTTTGTCTAGGTTTGGCTGCCCTCAAAAGTTGGTGACTGAAAATGCAATGGATTTTAAATATTCCAAGATAAATAATTTATTTCAAATGTATAACATTTATTTGACTCATGCTATACCTTATTACCCCCAAGGTCATGGGTTAGCTGAGTCATCAAACAAAATCCTGGTAAGAATAATAAAGAAGATGATGACAGAAAACAAAATAAATTGGGATACTCAGCTAGTTCATGCTCTTTGGGCAGATAGGGTGAGTAGCAAAAGATCAATTGGATTTTCTCCCTTTCAACTTTTTTATGGTGTTGATGTTGTGATGCCATTACATTTGGCCCTTCCTGTTATGAAGTTTTTACAAGATGAAACTGATAATTCAAATCCCATTCAGAGAAGGATATTGCAACTAATAGAAGCTCATCAAATCCGGGAATCCCTTATGGACAAAGCACAAAAGTATAAAGCCAAAGTAAAAGTTGTCTTTGACAAAAGAGAAAAACAACAAGTATTCCAAGAAGATGATTTGATATTGCGCTGGGATGCAAGAAGAGAAGACCATGGAAAGCATGGTAAGTTTGAAAACTTGTGGTTTGGGTCATTCAAAATTGCTTGAGATCTAGAAAATAACACATTTCCGTTGAATTTAGATGATGATCAATTGGCTAGAGGTCCAGTCAATAGTCATTTTCTCAAAAAAAAAAATTGTTTGATGAGTCAGTGAGTCTTTCCACTGTAAATATTTGGAGTGTTGTCTCAATAAAACTCCATTCCCAATGGTATTTGTGTTTGTAAATAGAGTCAGTTTTCAGCTCAGTCAATAAAGTCAAATCTTGTCATTAGCTTGTGAAATTTAAAATCCCTAAGAGTTTAAGGCACTGAATCTACAGTCTTTGAAGCCTCACAGGGAGGACTTCATCCCCAATAGGAGCCACTATTAGCACTACAATTTTCAAAAAAATTCAAAGTCTGGTCATCATTGTAAGTTGTGTCTTTGATCCTCTCTTGTCTCCTAACCTATGGTTGAAGGCCCTGGAGGGTTAAAATGTATTATTTTTTATCATTTTTTAACCAAAATCCATAATAATTTTGAGTCCAATAGTTTGTTTGTGCCATAGAGTTATTAGGGTAAATTTTATTTTAATAAGTCTTTTAACTGCTTTGAGTAGCTAAGGTCATGGGTTTAGCTTTAGAAGTCTTATTCATTCACCATGATATTTATATCCAAGGTTAAAGACAAAATTTCAAAGTCATCAGTTGTGTTAGGAATAAAAAGGAATAGCTACATTTCCTAAAAAGGCAGTTATTTGCTTCAGAAACTCTGGTTTTACAAGCAACACGGGAATAGTTGTCTTTTTCAAAAAAGTAGCTATTTCCTGCAAAATTTGTACAAGGAGATAAAAGAAGAGTTACTAAGGTGAAAATACACTGCTCTTTGAATATTCAAGTTCTACTGAAACAAGAGGTATTACTCTGAAAATGTGGCTATTTCTAATTGGAGTATTCATCAAAAGGAGGTTGGTTATTTTATTTGATAAGGCCAGTTAAAATATAATGCTACTCATTAAAGTGAAATGTATTAAGGTTGACATACGAGTATCTATTCGTTAATAATGTGATGGAGTGTAAGGTTTAGTGGAATGAGTTGGCAGCAAAACTTAAATAATTTTGGTTTCATGTCATTCCCTCTCACCATGATTTAGGGCATGCAGAGCTCTGTTCCCATTTACCCTCGTGAAAGCTACAGAAAACCGTTGTTATCTTCCAAAAAAATATTTTATTACCTTGTGCCAAAAGTTAGGGATTCTTGGAGGGTTGTTGGTCCTTGTCTTACAGGTGTGCATTAGTGGTTAGGTAAATTGTTAACAAAATGGGTAAGGGTGGTAAGGTGAACTTTTCAGAACCGTCCAATACCCGTTTTGTTGACCATCGTGTTAAGCCTCAGTTCCAAGCAGCAGGGTGGTATCAGTTTTTAAAGAAGTTTTCAGGTGAAAATGTGGTAGTCACTCAAGAATTTGTTGAGACATTCGATGGATAATAGGTCAATCTGGGGTCTCAGACCTTCAGGATCATAGAGATTATCATTGCAAGGGATACTCAAACATCAACTACATGTGAGTCCTGGTACAAGAAGAAAAATTTGCTTAAAGCTAATTCGAATCCCTATCTAAAGCATGAACATGAAAATATTGGTTGGACCCCTACTATTCATATTTCATATTTTAGGCCTGAGTGGCAATATGTTCATTACCACTGTACAACATTATATAACCTGTGAGGGTAGGTTTTCTACTGTGCATAAATACCAAATGAGGTTTCTAGCTCATATCTTGGGCTCTAAACCTATGAATCTACCATTTTTCCTTTATAAATATCTGTTGTCAATGTCCCAAAAAATACAGAGAACCCCAGACTATTATCTTCACAATCTATATTACAGGGGTTTGATCAAAATACTAGTGGTTTATCATCTGAGAAAGAAGAGAACCACATGGGAAATTTTTTTCGTAGATGAAGGATTTATTAGTATTAAATCAAGGAGAAGGGTAGGAAGGCATAAAAGGAAGAAGACCCAAGAACAGCAGTCAAACCCTACACCTACATTGACCCCTTCACAAACTGGTGAATCTTCTATACCATCTAGCAGACATACAAGGAACTCAGCTAGGAGAGCTAGAGTTCAAACCACCACTTCTGCACCAACCATCACTCCTATACCTACAATGTAACCAACCAAGGAAGTCTACACTAGAAGACCACTTAAGGAGCCACAGACCTTGGGGTCTTTCAGGTAGGAGCATGCAAGCAAACTCAAACAAAAATCTACCCTGCCTGACAAAAATACTATATCTAAGAGCAAGGAAGAGGTAGCTTCCTCTTCAAAGAGTAAACGCAGGAGAAAACTTATTTTGACAGAGGGACCTACAGTGGAATTCAGCCCTGAAACCTTGACACCAAGCCCTTTTATAGAGGCTAGACATGAGAATCTAGAAAACAATGCCACTCCAGCACCAGAGGATCCTACATGTGCACAAGTATTTTCCTCACTCAAAAATGGGAAAATAAAATTTTCAAAGACCACAACAGTGGAGGAACCTACTATAGCGCAAATTTATTCATCTATCAGTTCTTCAACCAAAGGGAAGAAGAAAGTTATAATCCACTCATACTCATCTTTTGAGGAGGATTGCAGTGAAACAGATTTTAGTGAGTCAGAGTTTGAAGAAGGGAAATCAATTAGAGTTATACATGGGATAAGGAGTCCTTTATACATTCCAAATCCATGCATTCAAAGGCCTCACACCAGACCAAATAACAAGCTCATACTAGCAAGAAAACTCATATCCAACCCTACTCTCAAGGATGAAATAATAAACATAGATGAAAGCCCAGAAAATGAACCAAGGAAGAAGAATGCTCAAAAGAAAAAGAAAGTACATAAGAGAAAGCCAAACAAAAGGGTCACCAAGGCAGAAGCTATTAGGTTTTTTGCTTCTATACTAGATATTTTATGATTGAATGTACAAAACCATGAAAATCTGAAGAATCATGTCATTTTTGGCTTATACACATTATTTTCAGAAAAGTAGCTATTATTTTCAGAATATGTATAAGAATGTAAAAGGGTTTCTTTTTGGTTCTGGTCTCGAAAGAATGACACTAAATGATGATAAAGTGAATGCAGCCTCAATGGTAATTTTCTTTTTCCTAGTGTCATCCAATCAAGCTATCTTCCAGATGTCATTTCAGTTGGTTACTCCTAAAATTTTGCAGATAAGGGTGTAGGTTTTCTTTTCAATTGGTAGTTTCACATTTTGTGGAGACAATTTTTCCAAGAAACGAGGAGCACTCAGCCACCTCAACTCAGCCATTTCGAGCTCCATACTGTCATGTTCTGTCTTCAGTTGTATTTCAGTCTATTTTTTTAATTATGTTTAAGATAAGCTCTACTATATGTAGAGGATTGTAATAAAGTCTCTAAAATATAATTTCAATTTTTATGGATGCTTTAACAGAACTCCTTTTTTGTATATATACTATGTAAAGCAATGAATAAAGGGTTCGTTGGTTGTACATTTCATTGCATACTGTGTTGTACATTTTGAACATACAATATATCCAGAGGCACTCTTGAGGACTCACAAATTGTATGGTGTGTGTATTGTTTATCTCCTTATGTGTTTCCATAATTTACTATTTCATTCCATATTATGATCTACATAGTTCTATCTCATGTTTTTATCAGTACTATGAACCTCCAAGACATATTGATCTGTTTTTGTAAGCCTTGTTTCAAGCTTTCCTAATTCGGTACGAATTGAAGATAGTTCATAAGCATTCCTTGAGATTGAATTAAGTCCTATTTCATGTTTTTATAAGTCTTTTGATCTAGCATACATGATAATTTGTCTTTGTCAGTCTTGATTCATCAAACATTCTTGATTCATGAGGTCATGTTAGTTGGAAGCATTCCTTGTAATGGGATTCTTAAATGTAGAGTAAGATTCTTCTAAGTCTTTTAAAAGCATTCTTTCACTTTACATTTCAGATCTAGAATTGTTGTCACCCTTTCCTCTTAGCAATGGGCTTCTATTTTACATATCCATTGTTCATATTCCATTCTTCTAACCATCAAGATACAAAATCAACCTTGCTACCACATCATGCACCAGTGCCCTCATATGTGTGAGAGATTCTTATCTGCTCAAAACCCCTTTCAATGTGTGTGAGTTTCAACCACTTTCCAAAAGCTCAATCAAATTATAATAAAATCCTTTGAGCTTAAGATGTGTCTGGTCAGGTACTTGTCACAATCAAAGCGTTGACTCCAGTGCTAACATAAGCAATGAAAGTAAGGTAGAAAATAAACAACACATTCAAATAGGATATGATTTATCTAATGCAATGAAAATAAAGGCAGATAAACTATTCTACATTGTGAAATCAAAGGGAAATTAATTTAATCCACCCATGATCTATAAACACCAACAATTAGTACTCCTGTTAAAGATAAAACTTCAACAATTACATAACCAACATCACCAATAAATGAATGACCAACGATCTTTTCATTACAGAGAGTTGAATGATTTATCAATCCTAGCTACTCTTTGTAATCGTTAGGAACCTCTAGTACTATATTATTCTCTTCCAATGGGTGAATTGGAAAAAAATTTCCCAAATATGGACTATCAAAGTTATGGAAAAAATTACAAAATATTTTCCTTGTATGTTTTTAGTGGATCTTGGTTGAATAATAACTCAATATTTGATTACATTTGATCCATTAAACATAAAATCAGATCAGAATAGGTTTAATTCAGTTAATTTTCTAATTGGTCGCTATCTTTGGATTGTTGTTTTCCAATGATTGCAACAACAAGGGAACCTATTAAAGAATTGCATGTATATCCAATCAATTAATTTTTGGAAAATCCACTCAAGAATCACCTAATTAGGGATGTTATGCAAATAAAAACAATGTCGTGTATTTTCTAGGTTCTTCTTAAATTCCCCATAAATTGTGTCCAAAGTTCATTACTTGATTCTATCTCACACAAATTATTTGAACAATAAATCATGATTTAGGGGTTTGTGAAGTTAATTTGGGTAAAAGTTAGGCAACATAGACCCATGTCAACATTCCTAGGAACAAAACCCATGTTGTGGAATTTCTCTTGGAGCTACATAGATATGCAAACCTCAGATGTTGGTTATAGGAGTTGTATGAAGGTTATGGGAATAGAGCTAGGAAAACCATCATTAGTAAAACCCACAATACTCCTTCATAATTCTTCAAAAATAAAGGAAAATAATGAATTAACTACATAAACCTTTGCAATCTTGTCAGCCCATGGGTGGGAATCAATTGGTGATGGATGTGAAAATGAAGTGTTATGTATCAGGAGGTTCAAGTTTCAAATGCCCCCAATTTACCTATTTCTATGGAAGGGGCATATGGAGGTACCTAGGGGTTGTATAGGTAGTGGTTGTAATCGACATCGTGTCCTGCGAGTATGAAATTGGCCCATTTTTCAATTCCTCTGATCAAAAAAAATAAAAAATTGTAAGCTTTCCATTGTGTATTGACAAAGAAATGTGTTAAGACTAGTAATAAATGGGAAAATAGGTGAGATAAAATTATGAGAATGAGTGTTTTGAATGGTGAAAATTTTGAGAATTTGGTGACTCGACAACAAAAGAAAAGAGGGATGATGAAGTAGGATATCCTATCAAATTATGGATCAAGGAATCATTGACATGATAGAAGAATGAAATGATGGACAATTTTTCCCAAATCCTTCGATGAATTCCAATAGTAGTCGACGCACCTTTAATTGATGGAAATTTTGGAGGTGTGATACCATTCAAGGCACAAGTTTACTTTCATATCCTTTTATTTGAAGGCCAAATAGATGTCAATGTTTTGGACAAATGGTGAAATATGTTAGAGGACTATCATTCTATCCAATTTTTTTCTCACAATGAGAATATCACATTCGCACTCTTAAAATCCATACCCCATGTCAAATAGTGGTGGGAAGGTTACTAGGAGACAACAAAGACAAGTCTAGGATATTTAATGCAAGCCCCACTTGGGCCACTTTTATTGATACCCTTAAGTAGGAATCCTACATTGTATGGATCTATGTTGAAAAATACATGAGATGGGCAACCCTATGATGGGAAAGAGACCATATGTTGTCAGAGCACACCAATATTTTCCATAACTTGCACTCAAATCTAGGTGTTAGAGACTCCAGGTGGAACCTAGTTTTTTAGTAACAAGTGGTCTACACAAGTGTATCCAAATGAAGATAGATCTCTTGGAAATATCCTCATTAGGAGTATTATCAGTTTGTTGTCAATATTGAACATAAAATTAATCATAGGAATAATTGGGAGTTTGACTTTGCAAATCCATTGCAACAAAATATTGGAAAAGGTGGCCCAAACTCACAAAACAAGAGATACATCAAGGAGAGAAAACCTCAATACAACTAGTTGTTATGAAACTAGCTCACAAAATAGAAGAAAAGATAGATCAATGACTTATAAAATGAGCCTCTTCGAGGGGGAAACCTCATTTACATTACATAAATGAACAATTCTTGGATGATACAAATGAAAAAACCTCCTTTCTATATATATGAGTCCAATGGGTCACAATATAATCCTATCCGACATAACAATAACAATCTAAGGGCACAACAATAATAATAGTGGGCTTCTATGGGGCACAATAATAACAATATGGGAACTACATGGGCACAATAATAACAATAAGGGGGCTATACTAACAATAACAATAAGGGAATGCACTAGTATTCTAGGGACCTAGCATGCCCCTGTCCTTAAAAAAGGTGTTTCCCTCAACGCTTAAGTAGTTCTGGATGCTTCTATATAAAATTTCCGTCCTCCCATGTCAAATCTTCAGCGAGTAAGTTCTTCCACTTGATGAGATACTCTGAAATTGATCGATTTCGTAGCTGTCGAGTTCTTTTTTCTATGACTTCTTCAGGTTCCAATATGATTTTTCCTTCTTCGTCAAGTTTTGGAAATATTGTTTTAACTGAGATCTTGTCACCTATAACCTTCCTTAAGCATAAAATATGGAAAACTGGTTGCACTTGGGAAGATGCAGGAAGCTCTAGTTTGTATGTCATAGTACCAATATTTTGCAACACCTTGTAAGGACCATAATAATTTGGTGATATTTTATTATCCTTCTTAGCTTACTTGAGTGACATTTGTTTGTATTTTGTAACCGTAAAAATACCCAGTCGCCTACTTCAAAACTTCTTTTGTTGTGATGTTGATCTACCTCTTTTTTCATTTGATTTTTCACCAAAGTGAGGTTGTCCTTTAAGATTTGTAGAACTTGTTCTTGATGCTCGATGTGATATTCCACTGCTTCAACCTTAGAATTTTCTCTTAAAAATGATGTGATGGATGGTGGATGATATCCATAAACTTCCATAAATGGGATCATTTTTTATGCAGTATGGAAGAAAGTGTTATACCACCATTCAGACAGAGGTAATCACTTGACCCATTGTGTTTGTTTATCAGATAGAAAGCAACGAAGATATCCTTCCAAACATTTTTTCATTATCTTATTTTCCCCATCATATTGAGGATGATATGATGAGCTATGAGCTAAATGAGTACCCAAACAAGAAAATAATTTCATCCAAAAATTTCCTGTAAAAATGGGATATCTTACACTTGCAAGGATCTTTGGGTTTCCATGTAGATTTTGAATTGTTTCCATAAATGCAGTAGCAACTATACTGGATTTAAATGGATGAGATAATGCACAAAATTGTGCATACTTGGTAAGTATGTCAACTACCACCATGATGACAGTTTTTCCTTTGGACATGGGTAAACCTATGATAAAATCCATTGAAACCTCCTCCCAACGTTGACTTGGAATGGATAAAAGTTGTAATAGACCTGAGGTCTTAATTGTCTCAATTTTTTTTTGTTGGCAAACCAAAAATTCTGCCACAAACTTCTAAATATCATATTTAAGGCGATCCCAAAAAAAATTCCTTCTTGACCCTGTGGTAAGTTTTTAAAAATCCTGAGTGCCCTCCTAAGGTAGAGGTGTGCAATTCCAAAAGAATATTTTGTTTAAGTTTTGAATTCTTACAAATATATAAGTGATCCTTTTACCATAATGAATCATTTTTCCAACTAAATGTTTCATATGTACTAGGATATTGCTACAAATTTTGAATGAGTGGCCACACCTCTTCATCATTATTCCATTCACCCCCTGCTTTGGTTATCCACTCAGGCTGGATAATAGAAATGGCACAAAGCAATGCTTCCACATCCTCATCCTTTCTTAAGAGTGCATTTGCAACAACATTTTGCTTCCATTTTTTGTAGATTATTTCAAAGTCATAACCCAACATATTTTTGACCTTTTTTTTATACTCTTCTGAAGATAATCTTTGCTCCAAAAAGTATTTAAGACTATCATGATTTTTTTTTACCTTGAAGTGTCTTCCCATTAGGTAAGGTCACCATTTTTTTAGCGCAAGCAGCATTTCCAACATTTCATTCTCATAAATAGGTTTCTGTAAATACTTTCATTTGATTGGATGACTTTCAAAAGAAATGGGTCTTCCTTCTTGCATTAAAAATACACCATTTCCATTTCCTGAGGCATCACATTCCACAATAAAAGTTTTTGTGAAGTTCGGCGTAGCTAAGACCGGTGCTTGGCACATTTCATCTTTAAGATGTTCAAAGGCCTTAGTTTCTTCTAGAGTCCAAGAAAATTCATCTTTCTTCAGTAATGATGTTAGAGGTTTTGATATTCTCCCATAATTCTTAATAAACTTGCGATAATACCATATTAACCCGAGAAATCCTCAAAGATGCTTTATGGTTGTGGGTATTTTCCATCCTTAATGGATTTAATTTTGTTAGGTCCTACCTTAACACCCTAATGAGATACAATATGACCCAAATATTCCACCTCCTATACTGTAAAGAAACATTTGGAGGTTTTTGCATATAATTGTTTCTCCTCCAATATTTTGAGCACCCTGTCAACATGTTGAACATAATCTTTCCAAGACTTTTTGTAGATTAGTATATCATCAAAAAAATAATAACACAAATCTTCTAAGGAAGGGTTTGAAAATGGAATTCATCAAACCTTGAAGTGTGGAAGGTGCATTAGTAAAGCCAAAAGGCATGACCAAAAATTCATAATGACCCTCATGAGTTCTGAATGTTGTCTTTGAAATGTCTTCATTATTCATTCTAATTTGATGATATCTAGAACGAAGATCCAGCTTGGTGAAGTAAATTGCTCCATGTAATTCATCCAATAATTCATCAATGATGGGAATAGGAAATTTATCTTTAATAGTGAGCTTTTTGAGCTCCCTATAATCCGGACACATATGCCATGATCCAGCCTTATTGTGCACCAATACTACTAGAGCAGTTAAAAAACTTTTACTAGGTTGAATTATACCAGCCTCTAGAATTTTTGCAACCATACATTCAATCTCACTCTTTTGAGTATAAGGATATATGTGAGGCCTGATGTTTGGAGGAACATGTCCTGGAATCAAATTAATAGCATGATCATGAATAGGTGGGAATCCTTTTGGGAGTCTCAAACACCTTGGAATGATTGTCCAATACTTTTTGGATATCTGGAGAAATAGATTATTTTTATGTTTGAACCTCTAGTGAGAATAATTGTGCAATTACGACTCATTATTCTTTCTTCATAAGCTTTTTCATGACATTAGAACTGATTATATTTCTCGACTTCCCTATGATACCCCATAATTCAACTTCCTTTCCTTCCGAAAAAAAATTCAAGAAGAGTTCTTGAAAAATAAAAGCTATTGTCCTCAAAGATTGCAACCATTGTACTCCTAGTACAAAATTAGCAGCCCCCATTGGAATGGAGAGCATTGGACTATTAAATACATATTCTCCCATGGTTATATTGATATTAAGGCACTTTCCAGAGAAATTTATAGTTCCTCCATTTGCAACCATCACTTGACACTCTCGTGTTGGTTATAGGAAGAAATTAAATTCCTTGGCTACCTTACAATGAATAAAATTATGGGTACTACTTGAATCAATTGGCATTATTACATTTTTCTTCTTGATATGTCCTTTTATCTTGAGAGTTTGAGGAGTGGTAAGTCATGCCAATGCATTACAGGATATGGTCGAATCCATTTCTTTTTCCTATAAGGTTGGTTCCTAGTGTATATCCTCTTCTTTTGAATTTTCTTGTTCCTTTTCTTCCTCCTCTTCACAATCTATGTAAAATAATTTCTTCTCAGCACATTTATGACCTTTAGTATATTTTCTATCACAACTATAGCAAAGCCCTTTTTCTCTTTTTTATTCCAATATTTTTTGTGTAAACCTTGTAGGTTGTCGAAGTCTGGAGTAACAACACTTCCATATTTATAGTTGTGAGTGGTCAGCTTCCTTATCGCCATAATTTTGGTTTCAATTTTTATTGCCAACCTGAATGCCTTCTCCAATGAATCAAGTTCCCAAAGACAAACCTCATGTTGGATGTTATCCTTTAAATTCCCTAAGAAGACATCAATTATGTGCTCCTCTAGAATATCCTTTACCCTTATATTCAATTTTTGGAGGTCCTCAATGTGCTCCACCATTGAACCATTTTTTTTTAGATTTATCAATTGGCTAAAGAAGGTGTTGATATTTGTATCCTCGTAATGTGTTATGATTTCCTCTGTAAAATTTGACCAAGTGAAAATTTGTTTATGACAGCAGAATCATTGATACCATACAATGTATTGGGTTCTAAATATAAAGTTGCAATGTGTACCTTTTGTGTGTTTTTCACATTATGGAGACTAAAGTATTGCTCCATTGGTAGTATCCATGTTACGAGATCCTTGCCATCAAACTTCCTCATATCAATATTTGGAATATGGTGGGTCTTAAATCCAAAATTAGAGTCTATGAAATCATGATTAACATTTATTTTATTCTCATTATGAGTTTCATCTACTACCTTTTCGCCATTAGGAATCATTTCTTGTAGCAACTTTGTCAAACCTTTCTTCAAACCTTCCATGTCTACTTTTAGATAATTCTTCATGTCTTCCATGTTTCCTTTCAGTTTTTCTTCTACTTAGATTCCATATCATCCATATTAGCTTCCATGACTTTCTTCAAACCATCCATTTTAGCATGTCATTTTTTGTTACTTTTTGTGAGAGCGAAATTTGTTGCACTTCGTCTCGTAATTTTGATATATCATGTTGCACTCATTCCTCTTCATGCATCATAATAGAGCTTTCTAAGGGCTTAATGGATGTGAAATTATTTTTGGGAGACATTATATAACCCAATACTGATAACAATGCCTCAATATGCCCTTGTAATCACTTCAAACTCATTTTTAAATAAAGGTTATTCAATTTTTTTTTTTTTTTAAACACACCTTTTTTTTTTTTCTTTTGAGGAGCTCGATGTTAGCCCCCTAATTTGCTCTCTTTTTTCCATTTTCCCCTTCCTAAATCATAACCATTTACCGTTGTTTTACCTCTTTTATGCACCCTCATCTTGCACCAGTCCAAGCACGGTGACATATTTCGTATAAACTTTATTTTTCATATTTTTAATTCAACTCAGCATTAATTAATTATTTATTACATGATTTCTTACTTTTAATCATTGTTTGTAACTTATCGGTATCTCCAATGTTTATTTGGTAGTTAGAGTACTTACCGTGACCGCTGATCCTAGTGCAGGATCGGATCTTGCACCATTGCCAGCACAACAAATCCTTGCAGTGGATCCAAACCTCCTTGATCACCGCCTTGTTTTGAGCCGATCGATCCAAAGACAGTCGAGACCGAATCTGTGAAGGACGAAAGCTGGAGATTGGCTACAGCCAGTTTTTCTTTGAAGACCGAAAAGCTAAATTTTGTGTTTGGTTATGTAATCCGTTGAATGATCTATTTTGGTCTTTGGCCAAAGATCTATATAATGTAGAATGTAAATAGGACTAGTAGGAGAGTTTTTTATAGTAGAAGAGAACATAGACACAGCCAGAGAGGTGGTAGCAGGTTGTTGTATTTTTTTATCGCCTGAATCTGGGTTGGACGATGTATTAATGTATGTACTTGCCTCAGTGAATTAATAAAAGGGAGCTCCGCCTCATGTTTCATAAATTGTGTTTTTTTATTTGAAGCTGATGAATTGATTAAGGTACTGAGAAGCGTTTTCATTTAAAAGGGAAACATGCTGGTTGGCTAGGGCCCAGCCAACCCAGCACGTTTACCCTATTTCCTGTTTTTCCTGTAATTTGTGTTTACGTTGTCAAGTGCGATTTAATTTTAAGCACATGCATTCCTATCTGAGTGAAAGCGGATCCGTTGTGTGAAGTAGATAAATTTCCTTTTCCTTCAATTTCCTTTCCTGCACTTGATTTCAGATTGGTTTTCCTCCGCCTGGTCCAAGCAGGAGAAATAACCCTACACCAGTGCACATTGGTGTGATATCTCCTTTTCCTAAAATTCTATTTGATTGGTTTTCCCCACCTGGTCCAAGCAGGAGAAATAACCTTGCACCAGTGCACGTTGGTGTGATATCTCCTTTTCTGCAATTCTGTTTGATTGGTTTTCCCCACCTGGTCCAAGCAGGAGAAATGAACCTGCACCAGTTCATGTTGGTGTGATGCAGCAAGCCTTCTTAGTCTACTTCCGGCAATCTTCTTTCTTTCATTAAATTCTTGTGACAGGATAAATGTATATTGATTTTTTCTTTATTTCTGCACTCTGTTAAGATCACAAACATTCACTTTTTAGGTGTGCAATTTGAATTAACAGTATAATATCACTTGCAATAATTAAGCACTCATTTTAAGAATTAAATGCTAAGTGCAGGAAGCTCTGATCCGGTGCAAGAACTAGTTTCTTGCCACGGGATCTGAGTGCTTCGAACCTGGAAAATTTCAAGCCCTTGCATGAAGTAAAAATCCTTTAGTAAAGACACCATTTATACCTTCTGCATAAATCTCTATTCCTGCACTAGTGCAAGCAGACTGCGATAGTGCAGGATAGATTAGCGCAAGAAGGAAATATCTAAAGGAGCATATTTAAGGGCCCATTTGATGAGACTACTAAGTGCCTCTGCTAAAGGAAAACACACACTCAGTAGTTAAATAATAATTAGCTAGAGTGATTTCATTTTATCTTTAATTCCCTCTTGCAAATGCATTCTTTCTTGTTCCAGTCTTAGATTATTTTGATGGTTCAAGTTGCCTTTTTCTCTTTTTAATTTGATTCTGCAATCTTTCCTTTAAAGAAAGTAGGGATTTATATTAGGAAGATTCATACCATCTCTGGCATTTCCTGTGCTTCGTCTCTAAGTTTACGGATCCCCCGGGTTGACAAATTAAGTGTTGAGGAGTTTTCTTAAGTGTAATTCCTACACCCAACATTTTTGCGTCGTTGCCGAGGAGGTGATTTGATTTGGTAAGAATTTTCTAATTATACAATAGAGGTAATTTTTCCTTTATTTTTGCAGTATTGTTTGGAAAAGCTTCTTTGAAGGAATTTTACTGGTGTTAATTGATTTTTGACAACATTTTTTACTAGAAGTTGTTTGTTATTTTTCTTTCTTTTTTGAAATGAATGCCTAGAAAAGGTAAGGGTTCGAAGCCCACTAAGGGCCAAAAGAATTCTGAAAAAAAATTTCATATTGGGTCTCCTTCTGTAAGCAGGAAGCCCAATCCAATTCAAACCCATCACGCAGGAACAATCCCCCTGGATTCTGGTGACAACAGCTCAGGTGTGGATCAGCCTGTTGAGAGCGGTACAAGTAAAAGGGAAACAATGGTGGACCATGAATCATTTGGAAGGGACTGCTGAAAACTAGGTAAGTAAAGAACAATCCATTTTTTTGTTTCCAATTGTGGATCCTGAAAATGTGGCGCAAATGAAGAATATTCCACCATCAGCTCTCCCTCATTTCCATGGTAAAGTTCATGAAGATCCTGACTCTTTTCTATTTGAGTTTTATATTTTGTGTAGAAGTTATGATTATTCAACTGAACCTCAGAAGTTAAGATTATTTCTTGTTACTCTCAAGGACTCAGCTCTACACTGGATTATGGGGTTAGGAGGAAACACTATAAACTCTTGGGATGAGATGAAGAGAGTGTTTTTGTCTAAATATCAAGAATAGTGTAAAACTCGGGACATGCAGGATGAGATTTTTACAATCATACAGGATGATGATGAAACTCTTGAAAATTACCTAGAAATATTTCTGTATATTTTACAAAGGTCAAAACTTAATTTTGATCCCAGTACTATTAGAACCTTGTTCTTAAGAGGACTTACTGATAATGCTAGAAATAATTTAAATCTGTTAGGACAAGGTGATATTTCTCAGCAAACTTTTGAACAAATTTGTGAATTATGCAGGAAATTTTCAAGAAATTAGTATAGATCCGGTAGAGGAACTCGAAATAGAAATAGAAAAACTAAATCTATTGATGTTATGATTATTGGACTAGAAAATAAAATGGAAAACATGAAAATTGATATAATGAATACTGTTACCAAGCAGTTAGACTCTTTAAAATTTCAGCAAAAACTCATGAAGGAACAAGAGTCATTATGTATTTTCTATCCTAAATGTAGAGACAAGCATCCTCCTAAAGAGTGTCCTCTTAACTTGAAAGAAACTAATAAGTGTGTTATTTGTGCAGAAGAACATGTCACAGAAAAATGTCCCTCTATACCAGGACTTAAAGTTGTATTTACAGGGGGGACAGCCTAAAGTTGAATTCTTGTATGCTATGGGAGCAAGAAGGAATTGGCCTCAGGTAGGTGCAGGTATGGCTCCTGAATTTTCTCCACACTATTTTGGTTATAATTCACATGCATATTCTTATCCTAACACTAATCAGTAGTGGCAGTATGGGAATCAATATCAGCATGGGAAACCTTCTCAACCATGGCAACAAGGTTGGAGAGGGCCAACTCATTCTCCATACTCCCACCAGCCACCTATTGAGACATATCCATCTACGCATACACCTTATTCAATGCCTCAACTTCCGAGTCAGTCTACTCCACCGTTGCCTTTACCTCCACCCTTTCGACCTCCTCAATTTCCTGCTCAACCTATGCCCAATCCTAACAATAATAAAGCAGTGCAAATGATCTATGTAACAAACCCACCTTTACCATTCGAGTACCAGTCTATTCCAGTTGGGGTTCATGATATTCAATTAAGATCGGGAAGGACTGTAACATCAAAAAATCAGAAGCAACATATGATTCTTGAAGAGAAAGGAGAAGAGGAAACTCTTAACCATTCTTAGAAAGTCTTCACTAAGCAGCCCTTACCCTCTAAATCCTTTCCATATTCTTCCAACCAGCCTCCCTTCTCAGAGAGGCTAGTAATGGAAAGAAATGAGCCTATTTCTGACACTAGTTTGGCATCTGAGCTTCGGAATCTTTTCATTAAAATACTTTTGCTTCAATCCATTAAAGAGATCCCCATTTGTAGAAATATTATTAGGGAACTCTATCTCAAGAAACCTGGGAGGAAGAGATTGGAACCCCAAACCATTCAATTTGTTGGTAGGGCAGCAAAGTTGATAACGGGATGTGTGTCTATGGAAAAATAAACTGATCCTAGAAACCTTGTTGTCTCAGTTCAGATTGGTAATGTCCTTGTCTCTAATGTTCTTATAGACCTGGGGGCAGCCATTAATGTCATGACTAAGAAAACCATGGATCAACTTCGTTTATCTCATCTTCGCCCTACTCCCACTGTGCTTGAATTAACAGATAGATCTAAAATTAAGCCAGAAGGACTATTGGACGTTGTGATCATCTCATTGGATTCTTGGGAATATCCTACTGATTTCATTGTGCTTCAGCCAAAGAACCCAGTAGGAGGACATCCCTTGATCTTGGGTCTACCATGGCTTGCTACGGCCGATGCATATATTGGATGTCGTTTCGGTGATATGTATATTTCGCATGGATATTCTAGGAAGAAAGTTACCTTATACCCCCCTGCCAGATCCATTCAGGACCTTCGAGATACTTTATGGTTGGATCAAATCAGTGATGAGGAGACTCAGCCCATTTCCCTTATTTATCATTATACTGGGTCTTCACAAGAAGATGAGATTCAAGATTTCCTGATTAATCTAGACACTATGCCTAATTTTTAGCCATTGAGCCAGATTTTCAGCCTAGATTTTCAAGATAATCATGATTCTCATTCTTCTGTGCCGTTGCATTTGACCACTCCATTGAGTACTCCTGAGCCTGACACTACTCTTGTTGAGATTAGTCCTAGTAAATCCTTGCATATTAGTTCAGATTTGGACTCATCTCAGTAGGAGCAGCTTGTGAATTTGTTGCAAAACCATCTTAGTGCCTTTGCTTGGGGCTATGAAGATATGAAGGGTATTCCTCCTGAAACGTGTACACATCATATCTATATTCAGGAAGGAACCCAACCTTTTCGACAACCCCAAAGGCGAATGAATCCAGCTCTAAGAGATATTGTGAAAGAAGAAGTACAGAAACTCTTGGATACCGGTTTTATCTATCCTATTTCCGACAGTCAGTGGGTCTCTCCATTAGTGCTAGTACCTAAGAAAGATGGGAGATGGTGTATTTGTATTGATTATCAAGAATTAAACAAAGCCACTCTCAAATATTACTTCCCTCTCCCTTTCATTGACCAGGTGCTTGATACCCTTGCAGGAAAGAAATATTTTTCCTTTTTGGATGGCTTCAGTGGCTATAACCAGATACAGATTGCACCCGAAGATCAGGATAAAACTACTTTTACATGTCCATGGGGTACATTTTCTTATAAAGTGCTTCCCTTTGGTTTATGTAATGCCCCGGCTACCTTTCAAAAGGCAGTCCTGGCCATTTTTGTTGATCTAGAATTTGTAGAAATTTATATGGATGACTTTTATGTGTTTGGTGATTCTTTTCAGGAAGCTCTCAAAAATTTGGAGAAAGTACTTCTCCGTTTTCAGGAAGCCCATCTTGCCTTGAGTGACAAGAAATTTAGATTAATGTGCAAAGCAGGAGTGGTACTTGGCCATTTGATTTCTGGTAAAGGTATCCAAGTTGATCCAGCAAAGATTGAAATCATTCTACATCTTCCTACACCCAAAACTCAAAGGGAAGTAAGAGGTTTTTTAGGACATGTTGGTTACTATAGAAGATTCATTGAAACTTTTTCTAAGATAGCTGCCCATCTTTTCTGACTTCTAGCTAAGGATAGTGAATTTTCTTGGTCCACAACTTGCCAACAGTCTTTTGAAACATTGAAGGAAAAGTTAGTACAGGCACCAGTTTTGAGAGGTCCTAACTAGTCCCTACCTTTTCACATTTCCTCTGATACTTCAGATTTGGCTATTGGCACAACTCTAGGACAAGAGGAAAATAAGTAATCCTATGCTATTTATTATATTAGTAAGAATTTGTCTTCCGCTGAATTAAATTATACAGTTACAGATAAAGAATTTTTAGCTGTAATTTTTGCAATTAATAAGTTCAAGCACTATATTACAGGATATGAAGTATTTGTACATACTGATCATTCCGCGATTAAATATTTGATGAACAAACCATTAACTAGCGGTAGAGTGACTAGGTGGTTGCTATTGTTGCAGGAATTTAATGTTACTATTGTTGATAGACCAGGAAAATCTAATGTTGTAGCAGATTTTCTTTCTAGATTAGATAATCTTGGTGAAGCAACTCCTGTTAATGATGATTTTTCGGATGAACATCTTTTTGCTATGTCAACTGATTCTCTGTGGTTTGCTAACATTTCTAATTACTTGGTTACTAGGAAAACACCACCCCGCTTGTCCGCTCGTGAAAAGCGGAATATTATTCAGAAAAGTGCTGCATACTACTGGATTCAAGGAGATCTCTTTTACACTGGTCCAGATCTGATTATCCGTAGATGTGTAAGAGAGAAGGAAGTGTTTTACATATTGAAATCTGCTCATGATGAACCTTGTGGAGGCCACTTCGCTGATAAGCGGACTGCATATAAAGTATTGCGTGCTGGTTACTTTTGGCCTTCCTTGTTTAGGGATGCCAAACAGTATGTCAGTCGATGTGATAGTTGTCAACGAGTGGGCTAACCTAATCAAACCAATGAAATTCCTTTATGCCCCCAAGTTATGATTAATTCGTTTGAAAAATGGGCTATTGATTTTATAGGGTCAATAAATCCAACGTCATTAAGTAAAAAGCATATTTTGGTTTGTACAGATTTTGTCACAAAATGGGTAGAAGATAAAGTTGTTTCCTTTGCTACAGAAAAAGTTGTCATTGATTTTCTTTTTACTGAAATCTTTACTATATTTGGTGTACCTAGAGAAATTGTTTCTGACAATGGTCCACAGTTTATTTCTAATCTAGTACAGGGTGTGATGGAGCAATACAAGATCCGGCATAGCAAATCCACGTCGTATCACCCACAAGAAAATGGCCAGGTGGAATCCACAAACAAATTGATCGAGTCCATTCTTACAAAGACAGTAAATATGCATCAGAAAGACTGAGATGAAAGATTACCAGAATATTTGTGGGCATACATAACCACTTGGAGAAATAGCACGGGACATACACCATATGAGCTGGTATATGGCAAACAGGTTCTGCTACAAATTGAATTCCATATCAAAACTTTCAGAACTGCAGTTCAGTTAGGACTAGATCTCTCTGAGGCACAACAACGACGTCTTCTCCAATTAAATGAGTTAGATGAATTTCGTATGGATTTTGTTCAGCAAAACACTAATTCAACAGTAACGCAAAAGGTGGCATGACAAGTCTATTCAGAAAAAGCAATTCCAACCAAGTGATTGGGTTCTCCTTTATGATTCTATATTTAAAATTTTTAAAGAGAAATTCCATACACGTTGGATGGGAATTTATGAAGTGATTCGAGTATTCGAGAATGGAGCAGTAGAAGTTAAAACTATTGATGGAAAAAATTCGGTATTCCTGGTAAATGGACATAGATTAAATAAGTATTTTCAGCCACTTGCCAAGAAATATTTTACACAGCAATTCCAACAGCAATTCGGGACAGTAGTGGTGAATGGTAATACCAACCTTTTGAAAACATGAATTCTTCTTCTTCTTAAAAAAAAATAAAAATAAATAAATAAAATTTAAATAAAAAGTAAAGAAAAAATATTTTCCTGTAATTATGAAAATCAGTTCGCTGACATGATTGCAGAAGGATCAACCTGAAAACCAGCTTGCTGGCAGGAAGATAAAAAATTTCTAATAAAAAGAGAATGTTGCTTGATCTTTAGATATGCTAGCGACCACCAAGTAAAAGCAGGTTCAGCAGAACCAACCTTTATACAATTTGGGTAATTAGCATGGATATTTTTATTCAAGCAACGCTTAATTCTCGTTGTAGTTATTTTTCTTGCACCAGTGCAAGCAGACCTTCCACAAAATTTTCTACCTTTCTTCATATTCCACTTTCGTAATATTCCCTCAGTTTTCTTCTTCAATCCCATAATGATTAACCTTCCCATATTCTTTTGAATTTACCCTGTCCGTTTCGTAAAAAACCCCACTTTACCCTTGAATTTTTTTTTTCCCCATATCCCACTTGTGGTACTATTCCTAGAATCCCTGTAACAGAATTCCTTCCCATTCTGAAATTTCCCTTTTCCCACTTCTTTGTTCCCTCATGAATTCATTGCAGGATCTTGCACACAAAGAGCAAAAGGATATGCTCTGAAGCATCAAGAAATGGCGAAGCAAAATTCAAGTATAAGTTGAGGAAGCCATTTTGGAAGTCCAACCTATATTTTACTTAAATTCCCTGTTCTTTTTTCAAATATTATGCTTGCACTAGTGCAAGCATGTCGTCCTATATAATAAGTGCAAGCAGAATGGTACCAACAAAATAACATAGTTTAAGCGGTGCAAGCAGACCAGTGCAAGCATGCACCCTGTCAGAAACATAGTACAATTTGTTCTTTTCATAGCATATGTCATAGGAAAGTGGTCATCATGAAAGTTTATAAGAAATCCTTTCACTTAATCGATGAGCACTTGTGCTACCATATTAACTAGGAGAAAATTATTTAAAGTAGAAGGTGTTTTTAAGTTAATAATCATGATCATTTTTTAATGAATGCTAAAGTTCTTTTTTTGAATTATGGAGTGTGGAAGTGTTTAACCATTGCTTGGATATAATGGCCCCTTTCTGCCATAATCCTAGATGTCCTTCACTCGTAATGATTACCTCACCTATCTGTTAAAACGCCACTGCAAGTACCAATCCGGCACGATCTCAAAGATGTCGCGCATCCACGGCTATTTCAATGGAATGAATGGGTGATAAGGTGGAAGGGATGGTGGACAGTTGGATCCCTATCTATAAGAACCAATTTTCCCGGTGTTGCATGTAAATTCTTGATTGTTCATAACCGTTAAGCAGCGATGCCACCAGTTCGAAGCGAACCTTCGTCTCTCAGTAAGATAGAACAGACTGCTGAGTATCGCAATAGTCTTGCACTATTGCGAGACTCGGGCTTTCTTCAATTCTTGCAAAATTTTGACGGGCACAACTGTAAAGTAGCCCTACAGTTTTCCAGAAGTTTCAAAAATGGCCGAGTAAAAATTGGGCCTCTAAAATTTGAGGTTACGGAAGATTTTATAGTAGCAGCGACAGGCTTGGAAAATACTGGTGAGCAGTGGTTTAAAAATCAAAAACTAGAAAGGAAGCGATGGCAGCGTTTCGTCGTTGACAAGAATATGAAGGTAGATTGGAAGAAAGGAATTACGCGCAGTTCCCTACTGGGACAATGGCGGGACCTCCTTTTCATCCTACAGAAATTCGTAACCTGTGAGGGAAGGTACTCCCTCACTTTTGTGTACCATTTTAGGATGTTGCAGCATTTCGAAGCCGGCCGACACGTCTGGTGGAAAATTGATTTCCCCCATATTTTGCTTAAGAGCTTGGAAATAATGGCCAAGGGTGTGCAGGACGGACGGGTAGACCACACTAGTACATTTGGGGGAAATTCCGACACTTGGTTCTGATGCTTTTGACCAAATGTCAGAAATTTCCCCAAATTTTTTCAATCCCACCCGAAACCGTCGTTATACCCATGTTTAGAGAAAAGTGTCGCAATACCGACACTTAGACAAAGTGTTGCAATTGCGACGTTTGGAGGAAGACGTCGCAATTGTGACACTATGCCCCAAAGTGTCGCTATTGTGACAGCTGCCTCCAAACGTCGCAAGTGCGACACAATGTCTAAGTGTCGCAATTGCGACGTTTGGAGGCATCTGTCGCAATAGCGACGCTTTGTCCGCCATCGGTATAATGACACTTATATGCGCGCTACATAAAAATACGACACTTATATGCGCGCTACATAAAAATGATTTTATTAAAAACTACATTAACGTCTGATATCACGTGCGCATTCGCCCTCCGCTCTTGTAGAACAGCATTCGCCCTCAGCTCTTGCAGAACAACATTTGCCCTCAGCATTCGCCCTCAGCTCTTGCATAACAGCATTCGTCCTCAGCATTCGCCCTCAGCTCTTGCAGAATAGCATTCACCCTCAGCATTCGCCCTTAGCATTCACCCTCAGCTCTTGCAGAACAGCGTTCGCCCTCAGCATTCACCCTCAGCTCTTGTGGAACAACATTCGCCCTCATCATTCACCCTCATCTCTTACAGAACAGCATTCGCCCTTAGCATTCGCCCTGAGCTCTTGCAGAATAGCATTCGCCCTGAGCTCTTGCAGAACAACATTCGCCCTCAGCGTTCGCCCTCAGCTCTTGCAGAACAGCATTCGCCCTCAGCATTCGCCCTCAGCTCTTGAAAAAAAACCGTCACTATAAGTGTATATAGTGATGGTCCTTTATGGTCCATCACCAAAGACATTTTCAGTGAGACTTTTGGTGAGGGTCGTTAAAGGCCCATCACTAATTCTCTCTTTGGTGACACTTCTAGTGACGAACTTTTAATGACCCTCACCAATACTCTTTTTGTTACTTTTGGTGATGGTCAAAAAATGTCCGTCATCATTGATCATTCCAATGAGTTTTTGATGACGCTATGTGCCTGTTAATATATTTTTTGTCAAAAGATAATGATTTAATACCATTATTGTGGAGTATTTTTTATAATATGTCCAAGGCCATAGTGGTTAGGGTCAGTCAATTTTTTAAGAAGTAATTAGTGTGTATCATTTCCCTCAAGTAATGACTAGTCGAATAGAGATTTCCTATGAGTCAACACATGATTCATATCTATTAAGTTTACTATCTAGCAAATTCCCTTTAGATAAAGTTCCACTACTGTGTGTAGGAAATATATTATTTAATACATAATCAAGCTCTGACAATTCTATTAATAAGAAAGACCTAACAATCCTCAACAATCTGGGCACACCTTAAATTAATGCTTTGGCACACACTAACATTTCTTAGCACCCCACATGTCTTGGAACATCATTGTACCTAGAACATCTTGTGATGACACCGACGCCCAAGCACATGGTGGCATGTGCTAGCACAACATGGAACTCTCCTAGCATGTGTTGGCATGCTGCATATAGTCCCTAGCATGCCCTGGAACACCTTGGTCGAATGCATTGACATACATTAGCACTTGGCACACAATGCCACTTGGCATGTATTGGGACCTATTATTAGTGTGCCTAGCATGCCCCTTTTCAAAAATATAAAGTCCTAACTTATTAACCCTCTTACTGGTTCTTCCTTTTGTTGCCTTGACACATATTGACATACCCTGGCACCTTGCACCACATCCTTAGCACCCAGCATGTATTGGCATATCTTGGCACTATTAATTGGCACATGATATAATTAGCACACCCTGGAACTCCCAAGCACACTTTGGGAATTATTGACATGCCTTGATATTCCCTAGCATGCATTACCAATGCTTAGCATACCTTGTCAGTCCCTCCTTGGCATGACAACTAACACTCATTAACACTAGTCTCTGGCGCACGTTCCTCATATTCATTAACTTTCATGAATTTTTACTTAGTGCTCCCTTAATGTTTTTTCCTAGTAATCCTCAACACTCATGAACATGCATTATCACTCTCTACCACACTTTAGCACCCTTCAACATTCCCTTCCACTTCATAACATGCATAACACTAGTTCCTGACACATATTGGTGCTTGGCACGTGTTGGTGCTTGGAAATTCTTAGCATGTGTGGAATACGTTGAGATGCCTTGGTATGATTTGGCATGGTTTAATATTAAATTTATTTGTGATTATCAGTTGTTGGAAAGTAGATGAGAAGCAACAAAGGAATACTTGTCACTTAGAATGCACTAAGACTTTGCACTTGGCACCTATTGTTGCCTAGTGTTGGTGTGCCTAGCATGCCCCTCTTGGAAAAGGTAAATTGATGACTTATTAACCCTCTTATGTGTTCATTTCCTTGTAGTTTAACTTTTTTCTCCCTTTTTTTGTCTTAACATTCCCTGACATGCATTGACACACCCTTGCACATCTTGGCATGCCTTATCACTTAGCACATATTAGCATGTTTGACATGTATTCCCACTATCTGGCACATCAAGGGGGTGAAGAGAGATGTAGTCCTAAAGTAGGTCGAGTACGAGGGCGAGTAAGTGTTGCTAAAGGGAGGTCATGATCATCCTCCAAGAGCAAGATCATCATGTGAGTGTTCAGAAGAATGTTGCATACCTTAAGGGTCGGTTTGCGCTAGGAAGTAGGATGGCATATTGTTGGTTCTCTTCTGGCAAATCGAGCTTAAGAGAGGTTTCTCATGAGAATCTGGGCATGTGATTTCAATGGTGTCTTTGTGTGAAGGCCGCATCAAATTTTGAAATGTTGAAATTTGCAACAAGAAACAGTGAGATTGGAAACCAGAAAGGACAAAAAAAATGCACCCACACTGGTGAGGAATTTTGATGCACCAGGAGTGAGGAATGTGGGGCATCTAAATTATTTTTCCCTTAAATAAATTGGACAATAAATTGTAATTTCATCTCATAACAACTTGTGTCAGTTAATTAAGTCATGATAACCGAGTTAGCTCAAGAAATTCGAGTTGAGGGTCTAAGATGAGGCATCTAGAGGGATTCTAATATTTTTTGGGTCCAGTTTAAGTTGATGCATTAGTGGGGTGCAATTGTAATTAACTCAATTAAATGAGTTAAAATCAGTTTAACTAGTTCTAATTGAGTGATGAGCTAGTGAGAGGTCTAATGAATTAAATTAGATTTAATTCACAATGAGTGATCAATTAGATAACTGATAATTCGCTATTAATAGTTGCATGCCTGTCAGTTTCGTGGAATACCCAATTGAGATAGAGGTTAAAGGGAACATAACTATCAGTTGTATTCAGAGAAAATTTCCCATGCGAAATTATAAGGTCATTGGGATGCCATGATGGATTCCGCAATCAAGGAAGACTGATTTTCCTAATTAATAAGGAGTTAATTCCCTAGGAATTGCATGAGCAATGAAGGCTGAAGTAAGGATGAGAATTGGCTAAGTACTAGATTGAGTTTGCCTAGATCAACGGGAGACAATTGACAGAGTGCTAAAGAATCTCATGAGAGATTAAGCATTGTATTGTTTCATGATTCCTTGACTTAATACACAATAGAGATAGAGGGGTTTTGAGCAGTGGCTTTCCCCAAATACATCATGTTGTTGTGCGATTGATAATTTATTTCTCTTACTTATATGTGATTGTGCGATTGTGTTTTGTTTCCACAAATTGTAGGAAGGATTCAATATCTTGTTCTAGTAGGTTACAAGATCAGAATGAATCTCATTGGTTGGATTTTCTGCATGGTATCAGAGCAGGAATTTTTTGGGCGGTGAGTTTGCAAAGAATATCTAAATATTTTGGTGTGAATTTTTCAAAAATAAATAGAATATTTGGATTCCTTGCAAAAATATACCTAAATGGAAAAAACAAATCTGTCAAATCAGAGCTTGAATGAGGGAGATATCATTGATTTAAAATCAACTCTTTTTTAGAAACTTTTTGTAACGTTGAGACAATCACACTGTGTGCGAGTCAAGAACCTATATGCACTTGAGGTACCAGATGCATGCAAAGCTTTGAGGAGAAAGGCGGAAGTTAGAGACTTGGTGGTTTAGAGGGAGCATAAATTACCTCTCAACGTGCATCCTCATGAGAAGCAGTCTCAGAAGGTTGTGGAGTAGCTACCATAATTGGAGAAGTAGAGAGGAGACCGAGTGGAAGCATCCACTCAAGCAGAGACCTCCATGAGGGGGAAATTTCGAGCCAGATGGGAAGAGGGAGCAATCATACCTCGAGGTGTAAGGTGGGGTGATGTGTAGACATAATTCCAAGATAAGAAATTTGGGCAAGGTCCATTGAGATGGCGTGTCTCATGGATCGAACCTGGCTACGAGGAGCCCACAGTACAGTAGTAGTAGGAAGGATCAATTAGATTGATGTAGTCAGATGTCAGCAAGACAGAAATCAGAGTGACATATGTCAAATACTAGAGCACAAATCAGAGTTAGCAATAGTTCAAAGGGCACGGATGCAGATGTCAGAAGCAGCAAAGAGAATCCAGTACTAGACAGGTACAGTAGCTAGCAGTAGTCAGAAGACTCTGATGACAGATGCATTATACTGATTCAATTGTTCAGAAGGATTCAATGCCTTGTTTTAGTACATTACAAGATCAGATTGAATCCCGTTGGTTATATTTTCTACATGAAATAGATGAGAGGGTTGATACCATCTTGCCTTGTGGTGGTTAGTAGGCCGTAAGGTTTGTGATAAATACCAACATAAATGGAGGAGGGCTTGCACTGTAATTTAGAGCCATAACAGAAGTCGACGCAGGCATAATATTGACTGAGTTAACCCTAGTTTGAGGGTCGACATTGAGATTTGAAGTTCATGTCAAGATTCAGTCAAAGAAATGCCCAGAATCTATGGATCCATATGAGCTAGGTCGAGTCTCTTATGGAGGCAAGAGTCATGTTTTTTCTATGTGTGGATAGGGTTTTTTCTACAACAATTAGAAGTACATAAGTATAATGCCCTAGTTAGGACAGTTTCCTAGCATGTTTAGTTCATAAGGTATGCCCTTAAGACTGTGAAAAATTTGCGTAGAAGAAGACATGTTGTGACCCTTAGAGCGAGGTTTATTTCTGCAATAAAGACCACAGATCTGGAAGATGGTTTGCAGATTCAGTATGTGTGGAGACAATAGATCCAAAGGAGGGTGGAACCTGAGCAGAAGATTGCGCATGCAGAAGAAATGTGCCATATGAAGAATGGATTGACATGCAGAGGAGTTTATTTTGGTGGAATTTCCATAGAGTTTTAAACAAATATCTGAAGAAACCTATAAAATTTAGTAAATGAACTGTTAGTGGCTGATTTGTAACCCTAGTTCAGTCATCTACAAATTTTTAGAAGTATGATAAGAGGAGTAGTTCATATTTGTTCATAGATTGGACAACAAAGATCAAATTGTTGATACACAAGAACAATGATCTTGAGAGGACTCAAACCATTGTTAGGTGGCAGATTTGAAGAGCCCTAGATGAAGACAATATTGTGGGCCCTAGATCAGTAAAAAGAATTGATTGTGGTTGGGCAGATTGATGGTAGTCCAAGTATAGTTGGAGGGTTGTTAGGTTACTGTCAAAGAAGAGCCCTGACTCTTGTTCTGGTGAAGGACAAAAAAATTGGTAGAAGGGTAGGTGTATAGGGCCTAAGGATGTGCAGACTTTGAAGGACTAAAGTAACAGTCAAGTGGGCAAACCAACTAGCCCTAGTTCACTATATTGTAGAGGATTGATTCAGAGAGAAGAAGGACAGCCTCCATAGCCCTGGACTTCTCATCTTGGAGCTGTAATATGGCAAAAGTGGGCATACCAAAGATTTGTTCACAAATGGAATTGTGAACAACTTGTTACCACTCAAACTAGTAGTGGACCTAAAAGGGGTTCCTAAGAGGACAACTGCTAGGACAAGGGAAACGATGGAGGCTTAGCCCATTGTCACCACAGCTAAGGCTCCTTTCTCTTCACGGTCGTTCAATAATGGGTGGAGTCCCGGTACTTTAGGAAGTCATTTGTAGAGTATAGGTAAATGAATAGGTGAGAAGTGACCCTCGAAACTCTTTCCCTAAGATAAAATAAAGAGTGGGACTTTCTTTCCCTTTAAGAAAGGGAATTTATCTTCTAGGGAGAGAGGAGGGGGATTGAAGGGTTGAGGGAGAATAATAAGACTTATGAAGGAAGTTCTCAATCCCTAAAATCCTTTGGGAACTTGGATTCCCAAATGGTCCTTGATGAAAGGCCTTTGACACCAAATGGGACCACATGGAGCCAAGTGGACCCAACCCAGGTTCGGGGATGGAATTTACCAACCAATGATGTTCCTATCCTGGACAAGGTGATGGGAAAGGATCAGACAAGTGTTTTTACTTCGATAGGTCAAATTGATCCTACTAGGTTCTATCCTTGGGAACACCTAGGAAAAGCTTGATCCTAGAGCTAGTGCTTGAGGTATCCAGATATTCCACCATCAGAATTGGCCCAAGTTCTAAGGAGAGTGAGGGCACCCAGCAATGTAGCTGCCTCTAGGAGATAGAATTTTTCCTCTAGCTAGATTCCTGGGAAATTATTTCCCTAGGTGACCTAATGGGGCTAGACCTAGGGAATGTGAAAATTTCTTAATCTAAGAAACCTTATTTTAGCATCTTGATTTACTTCTCCTACTTGAATTAAGTTACAAGTTAATTTCTGAAATATTTAATAACTTAGCGAAGTAAATAGTAAATACAACTAGCAACCTACACATACAAATTGAATATTGAATAACATGTTCATAGAAAAAGTGACACACGGATTTTCTAGACAACTATCCCCGGAAAAAACCCAATGTGGGAAAAATGGTGCAGCTCGCTCTAGAGGGTTTCATTATTATGCAGAATCTAAGTACAACAATCCTGGGCACAAAAATTGGTTCACCCAACAGAGAAATAAAAACGGCAGTAATACGCTGCTCTGAATCCCTCTACGTCAGCCTAAATGGCCTGCATTGGCCTCTGCGCTGCTCAGTAAGGGCCTGCGCCACACCTGAAGGGCTTACACTACCCCTGTGCTGCCCTCACTGGGCCTGCATCAGCCCTGCGTGGCTCCTGCTGCCTCTGCTCTACCCCTGCTAGGCTTTGGCTGGACTGCATGGCTCCTGCTACCCCTGTTGCTCTGGCTGACTGGAATTCTTAAGCAAAAAAATCATAGGTAAGAAAGAAGGCACTGGTCAAAGGCAATGCATAATAGTCAGAAAATTTGAAGAAATGAAATGAAAATAAATCAATGTCCACAAATAACTGAAATATATCAATGGGACTAGAGAGTAAAATCTTTGACAACAGCAATAAGTGCTTATAGAATCAGCTAAGAGAACAAAGGAGACTAATTCATGAGGTTAAAATGTTGTATAATTGTTGGCACAGGAAAATTGTAGAATTGTTAGAGTAAATATATGCAGATACCATTAGTTGGTGATCATCGATAATCATTTCATTTCATCAAATATCCTGATGAATGGGCCTTACAAGCTATTTGCGTAGACAAACCCCACAGAAGCTGTGTGATGGAAAAATATTCACACTATATTGAAGAAAACACCTATCAAATAAGTATTACATTTCAAATGGGGCAAGAAACAATAGAGAGATAGACGTCGAAAAAGTTAAAATGCTAGGGAAATAGGAAAGCAACTAGGTAGCATGCTAGAAAGCACAACAAAGAAAATTACAAAAATGGAAAACCCTACAAATTAGCACCCATCCAGACATCACCACAATTTTTTCCTTAACTCTAAATCTCCAAATTCATCAAATTATATCCTGTATTCAAACCTGATCCTCTCTGTTAGCCATTCTGAAGATAATGCTGAGAACTTACTACCGAACCATCACCTACATGTAGTGATCTTATTCTGTGACTAGACAACCTACTTTCGTGAAGACACGAAAAGGTAAACACTCTCTGCCAAGATTTTCCATAGAGCCCAGGTGGAGCAACCACATATACATCACCAGTTTTTTCTCTTCAACTTTGTAACTTAGAAGAGCTTTGTCTTACCACCTCCGGGTTGCTCCCAGAGTCACCCAGGCAAGTCCTCTCAACATCATCCTCTTTCTGTAGTACCTAATTAGTAATTTAATTAACCATAATAGTTTCTTGATCATGTAGGTATTTAAAATATATTTCCAATAAGCATAAAGCTTTCATGTTAAACAATCAGGTCAAAATACTTTAGACTATGATGCAAAAAATACAAAGAAACCTCACCAACACTCAAAGGACAAACAAAGTCAAACCTCTACAAAGTATAAATAGATATCTGATAAACTTCATTCCACCACAAAAATGTGCTTAACTAAAGAAAATTCTAATTAATGTGCTTTCAAGACAAAGCTTTCAAGGGCAGTGATGTTATAAACATACCCCTACACCTCGTGAACAATCAATGTGTATAAGTAGACCATCATAAGGCTCATTTTAAACATCGTTATTATCATTTTATAAATCTTTTTTATTAAATCAACAAGAAGCAAGCAACAATTGCATTCAGTTCCACTGAAGCAAAGTATATGGCAGTTTCATATACTTATTATGAAGCTATCTAGATTTGCAACTTGATTGTAGAGTCAACCAATCAGTTGTTGAAGCCCAATATTGTCTCTTGTGAGAATCAAAGTTACATCAAGCTCTATGAAAATCCAATGTGTCATGATCATTTCAAACACATTGGTATTCAATACAATTTCCTAATATTCCAAGTTCATTAGGGAGTTGGTAGTGTTGGACCACATTTTGACAAAGTTGCATATGGTTAATAGTTTGACAAAGCTCCTAACAAAGGGGAAGTTTGACAAGTTGGGGGAGAATCTTGGGTTATTGGAAAAAAAAAATCTCAAGAGTGTTAGATTACCTAGTTGGTCCGAGTTGGTCTCACCTCAGCCTTGAGAAGTTGAGCAGCACCAGGATTGCAGAGCTAGATTGTGGTACACTAGTCAGAAAGATTCTTAAATACAGCTAGAAGCTTATAACGACACCTTCGAGGATAGACGAATTAGTTGTTGGGTCACACCCACCAAGTATGGCACACTAGTTGAGGAGATTAACACCATCATCTCAAGTGCATTCATGAGTGCACACTTATGGAATGAGGCACCTTCAGGAGAGGAGTTATATCTACTATGATAATGCACTACTCTAAAAGAAAAACCTTGCATACAAGGCAAAGTTATGAGGGAGTTTCTCATGCTCAAGGGAGATGCACCACTAACGCTATCATTAGCCTGTTTTCTAACAACACCTTCTCTTAACTTATAAATGAAAAGGATGGGCACATTAGTTAGACATTTGTAGAAATAGATAATAAGAGTGAGTATTGTTAGCTTGTAGGTTGTAGTAGGAGCTTTTGTGAGATGACAACTTGTTGTGACATTCTTCTATTTGAGTAATAAAGACTTCTATGCAATTGTTGTTGGAGCCTGCTCTTTTTATCCTGAATTCTTAGATTGCAGATTTGTGTAGAGTGGGCCTAATATATTTGTTGTTTTAATCCACTGTACATGCTGTGTTTGCACTCTTGAATTTACATCCTTCAATTTCTGCTTGTACAAATATGAAATTTTGATAGGCAGATACTAAAGTTCAGTCCCGCTGTTAGGATTTTTTAATTCTCTCAGGGTATTCTCTTGTTTTCAATACATGGGTATTTTTACTAGGAAATCTCACCCTAAAAGTCAACTGTTGAAGAATAAATCCTATGCTAAATCACACCTACCTTCTTATTTTTAAGATCTTCGTGAGAACTCACCTATGACCCTTAAAGTCAGTGCCCTTTAGCAACTCGAATGGTGGAATGGAAGGCATTTCAATAAGAGGTAAACTCCTTTATCCTTCACCTTTGTCAAGACCTCTAGAGACACCTACAATCTATACCCCTCCTTCAACTCAACATGAAATTTTGTTTTTTTCTACTTCCTTTACATACCCTCCATTCAAGGGCATACTCATAAGAAGAGCTCATGGTTGAAATATTACGACAACAAAATGGGGCACACTATCTCTTTATAAGGTTTCAAGGGAGGGGTATTGGAAAATAACCATCACATCCCCTACAACCCTTAAGACCTTCTCAACACATAAATGAAACGATAGACTAATAGCTAGACCCAAAGATAGATCTCAATGTTCAAGGCAAAACCCAAATAGAAAGAATCACACCATGGATTAAACATTGGCATTGAGTTTTGGTAAAATTAAGGACCTCCTTTCAAGATCATGACCTTGCTTTTAGCATTTTCAAATGGAAGGTTTAAAACCCACATTAAAAATGGGAGATTTGCACCTTAGAATTTGCAACCTTTGCCCAAGACGAATCTATCTAATGGACTAGCTTGGATATGTCAGGTCTTGGATTTCTCAAGTACCCAATCAATGTTTTTGAGGCTAAATCCATAGCTCCAACGAAATTTAATACTATTGAAGAGGCAACTTGAAAAATATCTCTAATAGGAGACATTTTTCCTTCCTTTTGATTGATTTACAATAAACCTTAGTGCCTCTCCTTTCTTATCTTCCTCTTCCATTCTCCAAAAAAAATCATTAATATTATATCATAAACACTTTATATAGGTAAGCATTGCAATCATTTTCCTCAACTCACGAGGCACCTTTACACCTCAACCCATGCAAGTGGACCTAATTCCATGGTACAACCCATCATACTCTGAGAGGGTTCTAATTATCTCCTCAAAACTAGGGCATAACACATCTTACAATGCCAAATGGTTAAGACATCTCAAACTTGTGGGGTTTTTCCTTCATGAAACATAATATAGCTAGTGCTCATCAAACACAATGCACTAACATCGCTAACGCACACCAAAAGTACAAGATACCCATAGGATGTGGCCTACACCCTTGCACCTCCCTGACACTCCATGAAATATCTACTCCAATGGCCACCTTCTAAGTTCCAATAACTCCTTTTGCAACACGAAAAAACCACCTATATATGTTGCAACAACCTTGCCAACTTCTTTAGTGGGTTCCACATATATTTCACATTTCTTCTTTGTCTTGCAAAGTGGTAGTGCCAAGGAGAGGGTATCAACTTCGATCAAAGAATTTTCAATTAATACCACTGCTAAGTTTCCTTCGTGCAACTTGTCAAATATCTTAAGTTTGCTTCAAAACTTCTCATGGTGCTTAACTTGATTTTCTACACCTCTAAGTGAGACTACAACCCCCCAAAACTTCTCTAAGTATTCCACCTCTTCAACCCTTGTTAGAGTCTTCTTAGACGTGCACTCATGCCTCAAGAAGAACACAACACTAGCATACCAAATGTGCATGCTCGTTCCATCTTTTAATGCCTTGCTAAAACCACATTATCACACTCCCTAAAATGAAATGTTCACATCTTAAGACAAAACACATATTTTACTTATGACAACCTAAACTATGAGAGTGACTTTGAGATGACTCTATTTTCTCAAGATGAAAACATAGGCTCTTACAACCCCATTCACACAACCATTTGAATATATTTAACCTAAAGAAGAATATACACCTTACTCCTTCCAAATTTGTCATATGAAATTTAAGAGACTAACACTTTTTAACTATTAAACCCACTTACCATAAACCCTCTTTTGTTAACACCCACCCAATATTACAATAAATAAATAAATTTTCAATACAACTAAGTTAAAAATACTTTCACATTAAAATTCAAAAAATACAACATTCCTATCCTAACAAATTTTAATAATAAAATCATTACATAAAATAAATAATCTTAAAAATATATTATTATTATAATAATAAATATGCAAAAATATAAATAAAAAAAAAGCTTTCCATCACAACCAAAAATATAGCGTTAGTTTTTCAACTACTATTAAAAAAACCTTTGGAAATAAAATTATAGGATTTTTGTTTTTGTTTTTTTGGATGATTTACAAAGCCCGTGGCAACCCAAATGTTCCAAATGTTCCGAAGTAGTATTTTTTTTCGATTTTTACAGGGCGAGAACGAAAACGTTTGCTCTCAAAGTATCTAAGTAGAATCTTTTCCCTTTGCACAGGGCGGGAGCGGGAGTGAAAACTAGAATGAAGAGAATTGGGGCTTGGGGTTTTACCAGTGGCAGACCGGATATCCGATCTCGAACCCCACCATCGGATCTTCAGTCCATTGACGATTGACGGCGCTACATTTGTTCTATTTTTAACTTCACTGCTTTTCCACAATTTTTAGCATTCCATAGAGAGGAGTACACACACCTCAGGTATCTAGTTCTACTATTTTTTTCGCATCCATGCTTGTATGTTTCGGCTTAATCTCTGTGCTGCATTTTGTTACTATTTGCAGGGATGATGTTGGCTTCTGATGAGTTGGGGAGGCCATTTTTCATAATAAAGGAGCAAGAATAGAAGACCTAAATGAGAGGTTTTGATGAAGGCCAACATTGCGGCCAACAGAGTTGCTGTGAGGATCCTCTGCACCTCACTCAGCCTCAAGGTAATATAAAATATGCTTCAGAGACCCCCACAACAATGTCACCATCAGTAAGCTTCTGTTTCATTTATTTATTCTCTATTTCTAGATCGGTGAAACCTCTTAAATTATGAAAATAAGTAGAATTTATTTTTAAAAAGTATGATTCATAAGTAGAAATTACTTAATTTTTTTTTAGATATTCTGCAAAGAGTGAAATAAGCCAATACTCCCCAATCATTTTACTCTTTCTCACAAACTGCGAGGCCCAATTCCACAAACCTAAAGCAATTCCACAAGCCTTTGGGATGTAAAGGGGTAATCACTCAGTGAGTAAAAGAGAAAATCAAACCTAGAGTGATTCTGCAAAACTTTTGGATGCAAAAGAGTAGTCAATCAACCAGTAAAACACCATAATCGTTGACAACCTCCTTCGACAAACTGTATGAGGCATCTTCAAATACCACACTACACTATCTTAGAAATTTTCCCTATTAAGAAGCACTATATACTTAATTCATATACCACACATTTCACAATCTATGCTGGAATTCTGCAAAAAAATTGTGTTTGAAAAAACAGAAACCACATTAAATATGAATCTCCCTTTCCTTCATAAGGCTCCCACCTACAATGTGAATGAAAGCCATTCTACCAAGTAACAAGGATAACAAATTTAGAATACAGAACCCCTTGACATGTACTAAGCCCGTGATTGCAGTTATTGATTGATTAGTCACAACAAATAAGGGGACTTGTAATGCATGCCAGCTCCTACCAATTAACACATCTAAATTTTTGAAATTGTATTGTCAAGAAGCTTTGTCATTTCACCTATTGAATGTTTTGGAAAATGATCTTCAATGTTGGTATGTCCTTCTTGCCTTTTTAAATGTCTAGTATTCTTTGCAACCCTTAAACTTTTGTTGCTACCACTTCCTTTAGCCTTTTAGGGATCATAGTGTTGTATGTTGTAATTGAAGCACTATGAGCATGCTCACAGCTATTAGTGCAACCTTGGATACTACTACACCGGCCATTCTATGCTTTGGCTTTGAATTCTTCAAGAATTGGATACTGCAATTAAGAAAATAATTAAGGCCATTCTAGCATTTGTTTTTTAATTTTTACTATTTTCATCGGTTTTGTCATTTTAATTACAGTGGACTGTTTTATTTGCTTCTCTGGTTGAAGATTTTTGGCAAGCACAACGGTTTGAATGTATATCCTCTTCCTCATCTTTGTCACTAGCAAATGCTAGTGTTTCTTGAATAACAGTTAGTTCTCTGCCACAATGTTCTCTAAGTCTTCTTAGAAGCATGAACCGACTTTCTTCCCAACACATTAGAGTTTCATGTTTATCTATGCTTTGCTACAATTACAATGTCTGTTCAAGCAAAGACAAGTTTAGACTGCAACTCTTATAGAATACAATTTGTTATAAGTGTAATGGTGAAAATTTGAAGACCATTTTAGAAAGTCTGTGTTATTAGGTAAAGGAATATTTCAGAAAACAATGATGGAGAAACACCCTCCTAAATAGATCTTCCACATTGAAAATTTAGTCTGCAAAGATGCCCGTTTTGTCAAGGCAACACTTAACCTAGCTATGAAAGTTACTATTATCCTAAAAGTATTAGAAAATTCTAATTCAAAATAAAAGCGTATGTTCGAGAAACAAACAACATCACAAATCTAGTTCAAGAAACTTGTCATATAGAAAACTCAAATTGAACAATCCAGTGATTGTAAAACTTGGAAAGATTGACCCAAATTCAAATATAACAATCACAAAGTCAAAGGAGAAAGCAATTCAAGAAATTTATTAAATTGGAAGGATAAGTCAGAGACCTGTCAGACCTACTACTTGATGTTTTGTCAAATACATAACATCAACATTTTAGGCATACGAAGGAGTGAATGAAACAACGGTTTGTTCCAATGGATCTATAGAAAATTTGGTATAGGTTTTAGATTTCTCAAAGAAATGTGTGTCTGAATAGACCATCTGTATGAACCAAAAGAAGGAAAGGGTGAAGTGTTATTGTTCTACATTTTTTTCTTTTTCACTGAACACTAGCAATAAATTCTTGGTGAGGTGGAGAGGGCCCTTGAGAAGAAGGGCATACATTTTGGAGGTGACCTGGCTATTGGCAGACTTGTAACGGAAGGTTGTGTTCTCATAATCTAGTGCTTGTGAGTAAATAGCTCCCCTCCAATTCAGGAGGATTTTATCAAGTAATGCCTTGTTGAAATCAACTTCCACGCATATCCGTGCAAAGGTCACAATACCCTTCACTAGCTTGTGCATGTTGATATTAATGAATTGGCCTAGGGCATTACCAATATCGGCTAAAATATCAGGGTGCATTAAGTTAAGAGGTAAATTAGGGAGTTGAACCTAAATAAGAATGGCCAAATCTGGCATTATTAGGGGTTAAAATCTACAAACCATGGTTGAATGGAGAGCCCTAATCAGCCCAAAACCATGCTGCAAGCTCAAGGACCCCCTGTCGATCCCTCTGTTTCTTGAAATATACTATAAAGTATCCCTCTGAGAAGAAGAAAATATAACTGTGCTTAGACCAGGTCTTAGCCACCCAATCTCGAAGTACATATGTTGAAGGCCAAAATCCATTAAATCGACAAATTAGAGCATGCTCCATGTAGTCAACACTGAGAGAGTCGGATTAATTTTTTGGCACACCAATGGATGGGATTTTCTCGATTTGATCCACAAGAAACGCTGGCACTGAGAGCTCCTTAGGAGGCTGGTTCACAATCCCTAGCTTTAACGCTTCTTTTAAAATATTTGGGCTGAGAGGAAGAGGGCCCACCCCTTCCTTGAGCTTTGCCTCACAATCTAGAAACTAGATTTATTACTGTGTTGTTTACTATGTCGTGCTCACTTAGTTTATTTGTATCCTAAAGTTGTTGGCCCTCATAAAGGAGATGCATAAGGCAGAGGGGATCCCGGTCCATTCTTGAATCTTGGCTGCAAGGGAGGAGACTAGATTCGTAGCTCGCACTTGCAAACATAGTATCCCCTCGAGAGGGGTCTCACAAGAACTCAGAAAAACAAAAGAAATGAATCCTTGATTACAACTGGGGGGGGAAGGTGGATTCGGCTTCATACAACTCTCCAAAACTATCTGTCGCTCATTATGACTGGAGAAAGGGCGGGCCTGCACCAAGCCTTTTAAAAGAAGGCCCTTGACCACTACAATGTTGAGAAATCTAGGGGATTTAGTGTTAAGAGATTTCTCTTCATTAGTGATTGTTTGTGAATGCCTTTTAACTTCTTTAGATTAAGATCTTTTTCTTGTTATATTATTAGTGTTCTTTCTTCATCAAACAGTAACCAATGCATAAACATAAATAGAAAAGAGACACAACATGTAGGCTATGAGCCAGGGCCAAAACCTCTCACTCTTTGAGAGGAAAAGCCGCACAAATTCTTCTTATAGAGATTCCAATTGACAAATACCAAGACCAAGGCCCTTGACCTATTTCGCCACTCCAAGACCAAGACATAGTCGTCTTCCTTGATCCTTTGATCTTCAAATCATAATCCCTATAGCAACATCCAAACATAGTGATTCATCACTGAACTTCATGTTATCACTACAACACCAAGTAGCACCAAGTGTTGAGAATTTAGGGGGCTGGTGATTAATTCAATTTCTCTTCTTGATAATTACTTGTGAGCTTATTTGAGTTACTTATGTCTTCTCTTCTTTAGCTTATTTAGTCTTTCATCAAGTCAATTACCAAAATACAAAAGACACAAAGTTAGGCTCTTCGAGCCAGGGAAAAACCTCTCCCTCTTGGAGAGGAAAACCCACGAGAAATTCTTCTTATAGATTTTCAAGATGACAAGTACCATGACCAAGACATATACCCTTGACCTATAAATGCTTCCAAGACAATGCCACTGCTTCCAAGTCTTCCTTCAATATTGATCCTTCTTTTCTTCAACAACCTGCACTGATTTGCATCAACCTTAGAGATCTCAGTTTCTAAGTTCATCTTTAGACACTTCTTATTGCTTATTCAAATATAGGAGACCAGATCATTTGAAGTCTCATTGTTCACTTGTCATGCATTTGGAGATGTGTAACCTTTCTGAGAGTAGGAAGGTAAACCTATTCATAGATTTACCTTCCTCCTTTTCCCATACTTATACTAGCCCTTAGACTTATCATCACAACAGATCGTTGAGCTTAACCCTTCGCATAACATAACATTTGAATGCTTACAGTCATTAAAATACATATAACACTGACCTTCTACTATTAGTGAATTCATTACAAGTTTTATCGCACTTCACTTGACCGTAGCTTCTTCATACTAATCCACGTTCACTGCTCCAGAATGCTACACAGAACAGATCCACACTTACTGATTCAATTTGTATTTTAACCCAGAATTTATTATGAGGTAACTATCACAGGAATGTCCACAATTCTGTCCTTTAGCCCACACTTTTCTACTTCCTGAATTCCGCACTTTTATGCTTCCTAAAATCTGCACTGTTTCCTGTCCGGAGATCCGCAATTCCTTGGTTCAAATGACCACAGAGTTGACTGTATATATAGGCATCATGTCACTATTTTTAGGCCGACCCTTCAAGCTGATTGGAGGCCGACTAGATCACTGTGTATATAGGCCGACATATAGTGCAATTATTCCAACGTTTAATGAGGGTGAACATGACAAGGTCTTGGAGCATTTTGATGACTAGACTCTTCATATTTATGACCCTTAATTACATTTATAACTAGAAGACGAATCCTAATAGACATCAAGAAGAAGTCTATTAACCTATAATGAAATATTTCTCATGAAACCCATGAAGCAAGTACAACAAAAATACATTTTATTATCTTTGTCTTCTCCTTTACATAAAATACATAATTACATAGTCAATATGAAGACCGATCCTAGTTACACTTTTCAACACCAAGTAGCTTCGAGCATCTTAGCATCATAACATCAGTGAGCATAGTACCTAGAAGTGCCGAGGTTATACATTATGATATAGCACCTAGCACTGATCAACACCGTAGCATAGAGTATTATTCTTATTAACACAATATTGAGACCTTTGCTGAGATTTATGAGACTCCATGGTGTACTGCAAGCTATTGCTGTGGTAGCATCAAACCACACATACTAAATCATAATGCAAAATGGCCTCGGATTTGCTTGGACCCATGCTCCCAAGGGTCCCAAAGCAAAGAAATTGGATCCTGAAGAAATGACGTGGACTCGGACAAGCAGGATTAAGCCTCTATGCTAAAGGAGAAGCTTCTAGAGGCTACTAAACCCACTCAAGAGGTAGCTAACTGCATTTTTTTAATTGTTTAATTATAGGAATTACTGCAAGAAATTTTCCCATGAGGGACTTTCGTTGGCTTAGTTCTTGGGTTTGAATGGTAGATATTCTACCAAAATTGATGACCTTTAACAATAAAACCTTTATTTTTTGGAAAGAAAAATGCAAGGAGAAATGAAGAGGAATTAGGCATTTATAAAGCTCTAAACCCCCTTCATTGAGCGCATGAGGCCTATTGGGGCCTTCTCGTAGGCCCCAACTTGTTTTAAAAAAAGTAAAAATAGCTTTTCCAATTGTCTTGGGACTAGCCCTACTCTTTGGGGAGTGTTCAACATTCTCTAGACAACATGAATATGTAGATTGTGAGCGTGCTCTTGAAAACAAGGTGGAGTATTCAACATTCTATAGACAACATGAATATGTAGATTGTGAGTGTGCTCTTGAAAACAAGGTTGTAGGGGAGCACCTCCCCCCTATCGAACCCGCTCCTTGAGCGCGCTCCCTCGAACCCACTTTCGGAGCGCGCTCCCAGAGCCAATTAGTGAAGTAAATAGTAAATACAACTAGCAACCTACACATACAGATCAAATACTGAATAACATGCTCATAGACAAAGTGACACACAGATTTTCTGGACAACTATCCCCGGAAAAAACCCAATGTGTGAAAATCGGTGTAGCTAGCTCTGGAGGGTTTTAATTATTATGCAGAATCTAAGTACAAAAATCCTGGGCACCAAAATTGGTTCACCCAACATAGAAATAAAAACGATAATAATACGCTGCTCTGAATCCCTCTACGTCAACCTAACTGGCCTACGTCGGCCTCTGCGCTACTCAGTAAGGGTCTGCGTCACACCTGAAGGGATTACACTGCCCCTGCGCTGCTCTGACTGGGCTTGCGTGGGTCCTGCTACCTCTGCGCTGCCCCTGCTGGGCTCTGGATGGACTGTGTGGCTCTTGCTACCCCTGTTTCTCTGTCTGGATGGAATGCTTAAGCAGAAAAAGCATAGGTAAGAAAGAGGGAACTGGCCAAAGGCAACGCATAACAGTCAGAAAAATTGAAGAAATGAAATGAAAATAGATCAATGGCCAAAAATAAATGAAACAGCTCAATGGGACTAGAGAGTAAAAGCTTTGACAACAACAATAAGTGCTTATAGAATCAGCGAACAGAATAGAGGAGACTAATTCATGATGTTAAAATGTTGTATAATTGTTGGCACAAGAAAACTGTAGAATTGTTAGAGTAAATCTCTGCAGGTACCATTAGTTGGTAATCATCGATAATCATTTCATTTCATCAAATACCCTGATGAATGGGCCTTACAAGCTATTTGCATAGACAAACCCCACAGAAGTTGTGTGATGGAAAAATATTCACACTATATTGAAGAAAACACCTACCAAATAAGGATGACATTTAAAATGGGGCAAGAAACAATAGAGAGATAGAAATCGAAAAAGTTAAAATGCTAGGGAAACATGAAAGCAACTAGGTAGCATGGTAGAAAGCACAACAAAGAAAATTATAAAAATGGAAAACCCTACAAATTAGCACCCATCCAAACATCACCAAAATTTTTTCTTCCAACTCTAAATCTCCAAATTCATCAAATTATATCCTGTATTCAAACCTGATCCTCTCTGTTAGCCATTCTGAAGATAAGGTTGAGAAATTACTACAGAACCATCACCTACATGTTGTCATGATCTTATTTTGTGACCAGACAACCTACTTTCGTGAAGACACGGAAAGGTAAACACTCTCAGCCAAGATTTTCCATACAGCCCAGGTTGAGCAACCACATATACATCACCAGTTTTTTCTCTTCAGATTTGTAACTTAGAAGAGCTTTGTCTGACTACCTTCGGGTTGCTCCCAGAGTCACCCAGGCAAGCCCTCTCAACATCATCCTCTTCCATCTTTGTGTCACTATCTCCCTCTCTTACCCTTCTCTACCTCTCTCACTCCTTTCCCTCTCTCTCTCTCCATTCCTTCTCTCCCCTCTCCTTCAGTTTATCTCCATCTCTCCCTTGTGACTCCCCTTGTCTCGCCACCTCTATCAATCTATGTCTTTATTATTCCTTCTCATATATATCTATAGTTAATATATATCATGACATATTAGGACCTGCGATTGGGTTAATTGCGCCTTGTTGGCAAGGTTAAAATCGTTAATCTTCAATAGACAAAATGTAGATCAAATATTTCATCAAAAAGAGGGAACCATACCCTATCTTCCAGGCTATGCCTATCATTCGCTTGGCCTCTTCTTTCTCTCACATGAATGTAGTCTTACTTGACTGGTACAGAAGAAGGTTTCGCATTATCAACTATTTGTTTGGGACAACTTTTAGTTGTTTCAACACTGCTACATTCTTCAAGCTTATCCTTTAAACCATCTTAGTCTTTTGTACTCTCTTCAATTTTGTAGTGCTTTCCATTCCTCTTAGTCACACATGTTTCCTTAGTCTGTTAAGGGACAAGGTCGACAACATTAGGATGTATTTGCAATAAAAAAGGGTATTTCCAGGACACAGTCAGGTGGAGCAAGAGTATAAGAGCCAAATTTCTCATGAATGTGGGACACTCGAACTTAAGATTTTCTAGAGTAGTCATGAGGTGCAGTCTGGTTATTAAGACTTCATCAGATGGCCATTCTCCGGACTTAAATTGTGTGACAACACTGTGGCTGAGTTTGAAATTGGAGATTGAACATACATTTGGTTTGATTGCAATAGTCATTTTCATCAATAAATGTAAAGCAATTGCTAACAAATACTATAAATTAATAAATAAAGAAGACATGGCAACAAGCAACAGTACTTACAAAATTGTTACATTGAGATGCAAAGAATAAGCAACTATTGTGCACAAATAGAGACCAATGAAACTATCATCTTAACCCCTAACCCCTTAAACACTAATTCCGAACTCCTAACCCATTTAACCCCCTAAACCTCTAAACCCCTGACCCATTTAACCCCTAAACCATAAACCTCTAAACCCTTAACCCCTAACCCCTAACCCATTTAACCCCCTAAACCCCTAGTAAACCCTTAACCCATTTAACCCCCTAAACCCTAAACCTATAAACCCTTAACCCCTAACCCCTTAAACCCTAAACCTTTAAACCCTTAACCCTAACCCCTTAAACCCTAATTTAGTTAAAGAAGTTCCCAGAATCTATGGGTCCATATGAGCTAGGTTGTGTCTCTTATGGAGGTAAGAGTTGTTATTTTTGCTATGGGTGGATAGGATTTGTTCTAAGACAATTCGAATAGAAGTATAATGTCGTAGTTAAGGAGGTTTCCTAACATGTTCAATCCATAAGGTTTTCACTTAAGACTTAAGACCGTGACAAATATGTGTAGAAGAAGAGGGGTCGGGACCCTTGGAGAGAGGTTTATCTCTGCAATATATACTACAAATTTGGAAGATGGTTTGCAGAAGTATGTGCGAAGATAGAAAATACAAAGGAAGGTGGAACTTGAGTAGAAGATTGGGTAGAATAATTGTGGCATATTATGAGGAATGGATGGACATGAAGAGGAGTTGATTTTGGTGGATTGTCCAGAGAGTTTTGGACAAATATCTGAAGCAAGCTATAAACAATTAGTCAATCAACTTTTAGTGGATGTTTTGTGACCCTAGTTCAAGCATATACAAAGTGTTAGAAGGATGATAAGAGGAGTAGTTCAGATTTGTTCATAGATTGGACAACAAAGAAATTGGTACACAAAAATAGTGATTTTGAGAGGACTCAAATCACTATTAGGTGGAAATTTTGAAGATCCCTAGATGAGGGTAGTGTTGTGGGCACTAGATCAGTAAAATAATTGACCATGGTTGGGAAAATTAATGGTAGTCCAAGTACAGTTGGAGGGTTTTTAGGTGACTATCAAAGAAGAGCCCCAAGTCTTGTGCTTGTGAAGGAAAACAAGACTGGTAGAAGGGTAGGTGTATTGGGCCTAACGACATGCAAAATTTGAAGGACTAAGGAGTTGGAAATGAATAGATCACTCATAAAGACAAGGTCTGTCTAGCCCTAATGCACAAGGAGTGAACCCTCAATATAAATATTTTTTTTGTTAAACAAACTCAATTGTGTCAATGTAGAATACTATACATAAGAAAAAATAAAATGATATTATCCACATCAGTGCTTGAAATAACCTCAAATTAGCCATGGGTAGTGAGCCAAAGGGTGAATGTGGGGAACTATTAAAGTTACATCATGTTTAAATTCCTTTTACATTGTGAGGTTGTTCTCCAATAGGGTTGAAGCATCATCACAAGGAAGCATGGCACAGTTTTGTTGGGGAACGATTAAAGTTGTAACACAATTCAAGTGATTTACACCTCAAATGTAAATGACATCATTATATGTTTGTGTCAGGTTGTTAGAGAGGTTATTTATAGACAATACATTCAATGTACTTGGACTTCATATTTTTAGGGCCTTGACTGTAACATGGATTTGTATCAGGAACACTTCATGCAAATGAAAGGGGGCCGTTTTTTTTAACCACATACACCCAAGAGTATCAGATGCTACCCTTCATATTTCCCTTGGTGCGTTCAAAGTGGGTTTACATTCGCGTCGAGTTGAAACAAATCATAATGACCTTCCTCTTCTTAATAACATCTACTAGTGTTTCCATTTGTAGATGCCCCCATTTATTATGAGATTCAAGGGATGTTCTATTGTCTTTATCAACATTTGGACGAGTCGTTATCTACATTCTTTAAATACATGTCTAGAACTTTTTATGAGGGAGGTACTTGGATTTAGATCTTTATATAAGGCCTTATGTGCCCTTCCCTTTAGAACTCTTCCAAGGGGGTCACCTCCTTCTATATTTCCCTGCCTACTTAGGGCCAAATTGACAAACCAAGATTTAAACTTCTTCAACTACCAAATTAGTGAGGCATTGTACCTCTTCTTGACCTAGACCTCAACGAGATACCAAATTAGTGAGGAATTGTACCTCTTCTTGACCTAGACCTCAATGAGACATCTTTCTTCAAATATACTTTAAGGATTTCCCACCATATATCACAAGTTGGATGTCATAGGATATGTTACCCCATTTTCTATATGGGATTTTAGAGGATATTTTAAAATTTGATTTTCATCTCAACCCCTACGATTCCTGTCACATTGATCATTTTTCATCTAAGGTATATGGATCTATATGTAATTCATGAATGTATCATTGGTTTGATGACACCTTGCCTTAGCCATCTAGGACACTATGTGTAGGAAGAATTTCCTTTAGCTACCACATTTAGTTGGATATGTATGATCCATGTGTATATGATATTATGTCCAATGTGTACTATTTTTATTGTGTTCACTTAAACACTATGTTCTAACTATTGATTTATTGACTATAAGTTTTAATCTGAGTTATTCCATGGTGTTTCATAATTTTGTTCAAAGAAGTGTGTCATCTTGATGGTTTGGATATATTCTTGGTGATTTAAGTAGGTGCTATACATTGATCTTACTGTACCCCTTAATTCCTTTAATCAAAATTTATCCCATGTCTCTCTTAACAACACATGTGAAGGCCTTTTAATTGGGTATTTTTAAGCTCTAAATGAACTTCCTCAAAAATAAGAAACTAATTATACCTATTTAAATTTATTGATAACATTATTCATAGATTTAAAGATAATTTTCACTCCCTTAAAGGTTGATAGATATTTTCGAGCTCATGTTAATTTTTCCTCTTTATATGAACATTCTTACTTATATTAGAAAGATATAATATAATTTTGATTAATTAAGATTCTTAATATAATTTTGATAAATACTCTAATTAGTTTAACATTATTTTTACTCACATAAAAATAAAACTTGATGAAAACCTAACCGACCATAGAGATTTATTTGACTACCTATTAAAATCTAATTTGGTCACTACTATAAAATTTAAATCGACCTATTGAAATTTATTTTCCCGCCGATATTCTTCTTGCCAGTTCTGGGACAGAGTTCAGTGCTCCTTCTCTGCTCATAATTTTTATGATTTCGCCGCAGATTCCATACCCTTCTTTGACATTCAATTCTTCTATCCACTCTACTAGATTTTTAACCTGAACCTATTATATCAGGTCTGGGTTCACTCTTTGTCGATCTTTATTTGAAATCTTCTTCTCCTGATTTGGGGCTTTCGCTGCAATTCGGAGTAGAAAACATGTTCAAGAACTCTGAATTTGGCTATAGTAAAATATATTAATTTGTCATTGTCCTTCAGCCTTTACCTGCTCGCCTTCATCCAAGAGGCTCGATTGATATTGCCACTATGGTGAAAATCCCGCCAGTCAAGTAGAAAAATAGACTGGTCTTCGTGGGATGGATGGCTGGGATCGTTGGCTTCACCAACGAATGAGGTAAGGATTGATGGATTGAGGAATGAATAGATAAAGAGGATGTTATAATGTGGTATGATTAGTAAGTATTATTAATTAGTAGAGCTTCATCTATTTTATTTGTGTTTTTGGTGGTTATAGCTTCTTCATATGCATGTTCATACTCTTCTAGGGTTCTCCTACAACCTCTTCATGCCTTCAGAATTTTGCCCATAGAGTATTAATCTTAATGCACAACCGATTCAACCATCCAACTTGGGTGTTAGCTGCCCGACTGGCAATGGGAGGAGGCCCTCATCCTTTGATGGTGGGTTTATAGTTTTGTGGAGCACTGTTTGTCTTTCCTCTTCTTGTGATCAAATTCCTGGTCCCTTTTTACAATCATAAACTGAAGAGAGGAAATCCATATCAACATCTTTCATTTCATTTTCCCTAATAATTTCTGAGCCTGTTTCATCTTCCACACTACTTTGGTTCTCTGTCATCTTCTTCCTTTATCCACCAGCCCCTTTGAGAGGAATTCCATATCAACATCTTTCATTTCATTTTCCCTAATAACTTATGAGCCCGTTTCATCTTCCACACTACTTTTGGTTCTCTATCATCCTCTCCCTTTATCCACCAGCCCCTTTGAGTTATGATTTTCTCTCCCTTGTTCTCAACATTACTTCTATTCTTGTGTTCCTTCTTTTCCAGGTATTTGTTTGATTGGTTTAAATTTCTGCAAGCTCCCAAGATATTTTTTTCCCTGCCGAATAGTTTTCTGATTCATTTGGAATTCCCTTCAGATTCCCATGCTTATGGCATGTCTGGCACCAAAAGGGTATCTACTAATTATTTATGCTTATATCCACTATCATTTCATTGCTTCAGAATTCCTGTGGAAGTGAGCACAATTGAATCTGCACTTCTTCCTGTGTTTTCGGTAACCCTAATTCTCACTTTGTTTGCTTTATAGAAGATTGTACCATATAAAGCAGTATTAATCTCTCTCCATTTTTATTTTGATATGGTTTCTGCTGGACTCCGACCCATCAATTTGATATTAGTATGTTGAAACTTATTCTTCTGCTACTGAACCATTTCATATAACATTTCATGAGAGAATCCTATAAAGAGGTTTCTTTTTCACCTTGTTTTCTCATCACTTGTCCATTTATTTCATGATTGTTGGTCAAGGATACAAAAATTATACCAAGGATTTTTCAATTCAAGCCTGCTTTTTCTCCACATCTCTGTGCTTTTATATGAACATATTTGTCATACCATATGATATATCTGTATCTAAAATTCTAATAATTTGCATTTAATGATAATTATGCATGGTTTTACCGCATTAATTTGACAATAATGTCGTTGAATAATAATAATAATAATATTGCATATACTATAAAATTATTGATTTTGTTTTTGATTTGCCTGTTCAATATTCAGCATGCACAGACTTCTCAAGCAGCACCTTCTCAGCAATCTGGCAGTGGGACAACAACATCTATGACACCAAGCCAAGGATTTTTGTGCAGTTCTCGTGTTTCAACTGTCCCCAGTATATTTTTCAAACACTTCATGCCCCTTCTAAATCTAGACAATGTGATGTATTGGTTACACGAGAATAGTTGCCAATGCAGATGAGAATGATAGCTCAAAGACATGGGTTTATTAATCAAATCTATTAATTGATGGTCGATAATATTTGAAGGGGTTGTATCCTGTTATGGCTTGGTAGAGTGTTTTTTTTCTTCATTGTTATGTTTCAATAAATGTGTTTGTGTGTAATAGGTGCAAGAACTATGAACAATTTTGGACATGCTCTCAATATTGAAACATTAGTTGCTGCAGCTGAAAGACGGGATACTCCAATTGAGGTGTGTCATGTACCCAAACCATTAAGAAGGGGTTCACGTGGAAATGACAGATCCTAACCTTGGGTGCTTGCATTCTTCAAATGACAATTCAATAGCTGAAGAAAATAACTTGTGATCATTTAATATGTTTTCATTTTTGGTTTTTTCCTTTGTGAGATTTATGATAATGTAGATGTGATTGGTACTGACAATGAACTATTGTCTATCCATGTGGAAATGCAGGCACCTGCCTCAGATGTTCAGGATAAGACAGCTTTCTTGATCAATAACATTTCAACCTCCAACCTGGAGGCTAAATCCAAAGAGTTTTTAGAGGTTTTGAAAGAGCCACACTATGCATGGTTTGCTCAGTATATGGTGATGAAAAGGTCAATATGATGTTATGTATTTGACCGTTCTTGGTCATATATTTTAGTTTGAAACTGTGCTTGATAAAAGAGATGAAAGAGCCTTGGCACTTCTTGGCCATTGATATTTCCTTTTGACACTCTGCTTTAAAAAAGAGATGAAAGAGCCTTGGCACTTCTTTGTCATTTATGCTTCCCTTTGAAACTGTGCTTAATTGCTGGTGTCTTTTCTATTTTACTAATTTGTCCACATTTAATCTGCAGGGCTACCATTGAACCCAATTTCCATGATTTGTACTTGAAATTCTTAGACAAGATTAATTCAAAAGCATTGCACAAGGAAGTCTTCAAAGCTACCTATGAGAACTACAAGGTTGTAGTTTTAGCTTGTTTGTGTCATTGACTGTTTGGTGTTTCGGCAAATTGGTTTACTTTTCAGACTAATCTATATCTTATTGGCAGGTTCTCTTAAGGTCCGAGCTCATTAAATCTAGTTCAGAAGAACGATCTCTACTGAAAAATTTGGGGAGTTGGCTTGGGAAACTTACCATTGGTAGAAATCAAGCATTAAGAGCTCGAGAAATCGATCCAAAATTGTTAATTATTGAGGTTGTTTTGACTTGCTCCTGGTGTTTTTGATTCCCTAGAAAGTAAGGTGGTACTTTGAGAGTTCTTATTTCATGAGAGTTCTATGGTCTTCCTTTTTACTGGGAAATTTGTGGAAGTTCTTATTTCATGAGAGTTCTATAGTCTTCCTTTTTTTATTCCCTAGAAAGTAAGGTGGTACTTTGAGAGTTCTTATTTCATGAGAGTTCAATGGTCTTCCATTCCTCAGTGCTTTAATCTGTTGGGGGTTAATGTTACTAGGTTGGCTTGCTAATCCTTTCGAGTTCTCCAATAACTTTGATACAAGGGTTTCCACCTTCATGTACTGTCCCTCATCTTCTTGGATTTCCACAGGAGGGAGCTGGACGAAGCGAATATCTAGACCCTGTGAGGACTTTATGCATTCAGGACCAGATAACATCCATTTTCATGTAATGAATGCAACGGTGAATCCATGGTGTGTCGAGAGGCGCTGGGCGAACTCGGTGAATGGGATAAGATGGCCCATTCCTCCATTGGGAAAAATGGCGACATGAGGCTTTCGGCTTCCCATTCTCACTGCACTTATCTTCAAAGGACAACACTGCTGCAGCTACGCTTCATGACAGTTGCCTGCCATTAGCATTTAGCATGGATCCATGTTCGAGCGCATATGGAGATAAAATTGCACCCTTACAGAACTCTGATAGGGAGAGTCTGTATGGATACCTTTGACAGGTATTTTTCTGATCTTATTTCTATGATTTTTATTGTTAAAATTTCAAAGGATTTAAACTTGTATACTGAATTTTTCTGATCTTATCAATAAACTTGTTTGTCTCAACTTAATTTGTTTCCTCTTTGACTTGCAAAAAAGGAATGTCATGCAATACCTGACTACGCCCTACCTCTTCTCTAAACAGGTCGATCTCCCCTTACTTATAACAACTTGGAATCATTCCACTCAAACGGTCTTTATGAATGACAGACAAGAGATATGAATATATTTAGGCTATATGGCTTATTCTGAGGTTCTGGCCAATCTAACAAGGTTTTTTTTCATTGTGGAAATGCTCTTTGAACTGGAATATGAGAAAAACAAGCATGACCAGGCTCCCCGTAGCAAGTTATTGTTATAATAAATTTTGCATGCAGTAAATTGTGTCTATTATATACCCTAATTTATAACAACAATCATTAAATTAAAAGTATCATGTATTTGGGATCTAATTGAGCATTTCTAGTACTATCTTAGCCCTCTAGTACTTGGGGGACTTCTTCAATCTGCAAACATGGGTTTCCTTGTCATGTTCCTCAAAGCCCTGTGTTGTCATGACTTGGCTGAGATTATTGACCTCATACATCCCAATCAATTTATCATACATCTCCTTTGACTTCTTCAGCTTGGACACAAAGGTGATGAAATGGCCTCTAAGAGAGTCAATGATGAGCTTTTTGGCCTTGATCTCACCTTTCTTGTACTTGTATATGACACTGGCATTGACATTCTCAGGAGGTTCAGCTACTTGGCCCTGCACATATTCCATCACATCATTCTCTTCAAGGGTAAGATCCAATCTAGCCCTCCATGCTGCGAGGTATCATTCAGTTTCTCTTCAACCTTGAAATAGGAGGAAGTCATCTTGCCAAGAAATTTGATCACCAATCAACAAGAAAAATGTCTTAAAGGGTTGTTCTCTGGTCTCCAGTAGCTAATCTTCACCTCACTCTGATACAATGCTAATTTTACACAGTGTTCTATGCTGATATAATCACTTAAAACAATTTCATCCAATTTCATTCACCCCAGGAACAATTAAGCAATTATAGATATAACAGTAAACAATAATGCACAATAGAAGATAGGCAAACATGAGACACAGATTTTGGTCAAAGATCAGGGCAAAACCCCACAAGGTTGAAATTCTTCTTCTTCTTAGTCAATCAATGTTCAGCATGATATACATAGTCCAATAGTACATCCATAAACCAGTCAAAGTCAAAACTTTGACTTTCCATGTCAACCAAACCAAAACCAATCCAAATAGAGAGAAAAGTCAATTCTTATCCAAGATAACAGTCTGCAACAGAGGGCCAAAATTCAGCCTGTTGCAACTCGGTCAACCACAATAAACAACATGCAATTTTCAGTCAAAGTCAACATCCAAGCCTTCCCAGAAAGCTTTGGTCAACCTAGCAGAATATTTGGCTTCTTTCTTAGTCAAATATTTGGTCAGCTGATCCAAAACAATCCTGCAATATTCAGTCAATGAGAGAGATTTAAATGCAGTCAAATTTCAGTCGAATAGTGTGGTCAACCTCAGTCAATGGCCCGGGAAAACAGAGATAAAGATGTGGTCAACAGAGTCAAAGATTCTGGAATATTCAGCCTCCTAAATCAGTCCAAACATCTCGGTCAAAACAGAGTTAAAGTGCCCAAGTCAATGCAAGTAAAAGGAGAGAGAAACTGCTGGTCAACGCAAAACAGAAATGACTCCTTTCTCCTTCACACATGTGAACTCCTGCGAATTTCAGATCAGATTGTGTGATGTGTGATAATGCCAAATGACCTCCAATGATGGGTCTATTTATATGTGGTTGAGGAGGGGTCATTTCCACTGTGGGGCCAACTTGACTTCATTAGGGCCGACTTGGTCAAGGGTCAAAATGTGACTTTTCTCCATTATTTTATTGATGAAATTTCTACCATAGCTGCCCAATTTTTCAACAATTTATTCTATGAAAATCAAGTATAAGTTTGTTTTGATCACAAGCTCAACCCTTTGTTTGTCTTTTGTTCTATGTATAGGGATGAGGTACACCATCAACTCTTGGCTAAGGGTGCTCGGTTGATCAAAGATTCCTATCTTTGGATCCAAAAGTTTATTCTGATTTTATCTTAGTTTTAGTAGCTTTGAGGAAGAGGTTATGATGTCCATTGTATATACCCTTTCAATTTTTGTATTGCTGTTTGTAAATATTGTTGTGTAAATATAAGATGTACATTTAAAAAAAATAAGAAAATGAAAAATAATTTCTCTTGATCTATGCTAACTGCTTGGAAAAGCAGTCTTTTCATGCTTGCCGAGTGCACAACCCTTTTGCATTTTCGGCTTCTGGATCTTGAAGTCCGACAATCCTTGGACAATGTGCTTAAGGGGTGGGAGTGCTCCATAGTGTAGGTGACTAAATTTATTTTGCAAAGGCTCTTCCAGCTTGTGACTGTCATGCACTAAAGCACCATTTTTCATTGGATCCACAAGCAAACTATATGGGCCCACCTTCTTGCACACATTTGGCCAAAACTCGACTATCCGTTTGGCTGCAATTTTTTATGATGACTCACTTTATCATCAATCTTAGCTACACAACTAAGTTCTACCTTGGTTGAAACTGAAAGAATATTTTTTGTCAAGCGAAGAACATTTAAAGGTATCATCTGGCTGTAGAACATCGTCCGATACCCTTTAGTATTGTAAGAACTTACCAAGGGGAACCATGCTGCCCTTTCCTAGTATCCATTTATAAAGATTGGAAACCAAATGATAGATTCTGAAATTCCGAGCATAATTACCCCCTAGTCTATTTCAAAATTTCAACTTTCAAATGCTCTTTGGCATCTTGATGTTATCAATTCTAAGTTAAACCTGCTAACATAGATGTTTTACTATATCAGAGAAATGGGTCTGTCAACTATTGAATTATTGAAGGGATTAGTCACTAAGTACGATATAGGAATAAAATGTATATGTTCCTGCCAATTTGCAAGTTTTGGTTCCTTTTGTGGCAAAGATCTGTTAAGGCAATGTTTTACTTTTGACTTGCAATTGCAAGTGGGAAACCACTCAAATTTTACTTAAAATAACATGACACGTGTGAAAATATTATCAAGGATGCCAAATGTAAACACGAAAATATATTGCATGAAAGAGTTGTTGATTCCTTTGTATAGATGAAGTTCAGTTTTATATCCTGACTCCTTGCTTTGCTTTTATCATAAAAATATGTTGGAGACTTGGGCTCTAAATATCTACAGGATGCTTCTCTGCATATGAATGCATTGTACTCTTTTGAACATTTAAAAGTAGTACTCTCTATGTGCACACTTTACATATGTTATTAGATGATATTTTTTGACATGAGTGGATAACTAGACAATGATTAAGAAAACATCACTTTTGATTGTTTTGAATTATTAAACTTCTACTATTTGAATTAAATTTCTTACTAACAGGGATGATAATGCTAAGAAAGCTAGGCAGCAAGACCTTTTTGGTGCCAGCATCGATGAGATCATGGAGGCAGCAAGTTATGGATTAGGTCGCAAGGGGCGTAGAAGAGAGGTGTTAATTTCTATCTTTCATTCACACCTAGAAAACAATTCAAGATGTTCAAGAATAAGAATAGTGTATAATGGTTAGATGAGTTGTCAAGCCTTTGGATAGTAAGCATGATACAAACACTAATTTATTTGGAGGTTGCGGTGCCAAGTGGTCCTTAATTTTTTTGGCATATCTCTTGATATTTCCCTCCTTGTTGTCTCGTGTGATAGTACAAGAAGAGGAGTCATAGAAAGGGGGATGGGCCAAATTTAAGTCCTGAAGTGACAAAGAAACTAGGTGATGCTAATCTTCTTTATGCCACAAGTCGTTATGATGAGGTAAATATTCTCCTTGACTTTATTAATTCAACTCACTTTGTTGTTTGGCTTTTCTAGGTAAGACATTTGGATTTAGCATGTTCTTGCAAATGATACTTCTATTGATTACAAAAATTAGCATAATTGGATAAACGAGTAGAAAGCCTTCTACTTAAACTCCTAAGCGCAATTCCATAATTAATGAAAAAAAAGAGCCAAAACAATGTTGACCCTACTATACAGAAATTAACCAAAATTGGGACTAAGTCCAATATCCATGAGTCCAGCATCATAAAAACCAAATTAAGCCCTTTAAGGGTGGTTAACTGTACTGCAAATAGCAGAGAATCTTGGTGGGGGGCATAGGATTTTTCTACATTGGTTGAATCATTACCTCACCCTGTCAACATATCTCTGCTTGTCTAACAAGGCTTTTTTTTCATTGTGGAAATGCTCTTTGAACTGGAATATGAGAAAAACAAGCATGACCAGGCTCCCCGTAGCAAGTTATTGTTGTCATAAATTTTGCATGCAGTAAATTGTGTCTATTATAAACCCTAATTTATAACAGCAATCATTAAATTAAAAGTATCATGTATTTGGGATCTAATTGAGCATTTCTAGTACTATCTTAGCCCTCTAGACTTAGCCATAGGTCCTTCGAATTTCTTCCCTCATCTAACTCGGAGCCCGACCTTATCGAATGATATCCTTGGAATTTGGTGTGTATTTAGTAGAATCCTTGAAAGGTATTTAGCCTAAGAATTCTCGGGTTACTTAATCTCCAAGATTTTCTGAGATAGCCTTCGTTGTGGGGACATCCATCCATAGAACAGCAGAGGAGCAGCTACTAAGGTGAAAGTGGTGACTGATCCCTATGTTGCCCTTGAGCTAGAGTACTTAGTGAAGCTTTGCACTAAGGTGTTACATTTTGCTGTAGCAAGCCCTGAAGAATCCTATTTTACCCTAAGTACTATCCTTGGAATGAGGGGAGTGCCTAGTGGGTTTCCCCAGGATATGTATTTCAAGGAAATAGACAAGAGAATATAAGCTCCCTTTTATATATCCTTCCGCTTTTTGTTCTACTGTTGTAATTCTTGTATATATAAGATGTATTTTTCTATTAAAACCAAGCAAAGAGTAATTGGTCACTTGCTGACATAGGGCACCCTAAGTGAGATAAACCCTCCTTAACAACATTGATACTAGTCATATGCAAATAGAAATCATAAAAGATTCTATTTAGACAAATAAACTAATACAATAAGAAGATTAAAAGGAGACTATTTCAATATCATGGACTATAACATGGACTCCAAATGAATCTAAATCCAATCCTGTAGCCAACATACTCACAAAGTGATAAATAGGAACTAAGCTATTTTAAAACAACAAAAGGGAGGACCACTAACCTTCAACTCGCTTGTATTTATAATCCCTTGGATAAGCAGGCACCAATGCATTTGCTACCAACAGGATATGAGTGATATTCAAACTCTTTTTGAGGCTGCTCCAACAGAACCAAGAAAGAGTCCCTGAAAAACAAATACAAAGTTACTTTTGTCCCATATATGCCCAAAGCTTGAAAGTGGTCTCTTAAAGAATTCCATTTTCAGTGTCCTTTTATTTCAACATTGACTTCCTTTCCAAATTAGAGACAACATACAATATGTAAAGTGTTGCTCATAACAAGGTCATGAAAAATGGAAAAACATTTCACCCATAGTAGATTATTAAGACAGAGTAACAGACTTGGACAACTAAAAGAAATTCTTACTAAGCATTAAAATTTAAAAGTCATTAACTTCCATCACAATTTTCCTAATCAACTACAGTTTGAATGTGTTAAATTTTCTAATCCCGACAACCTGACTAATTATTTCCTGCCAGAATATTACGCAGATCTACTGAATTGAAAGCACAACTAAGATTTTATGATCCAAATGGATTTTACAAACCTGAAAAACTTATATCTTCAAAAGTTGATGCAAAGGTTTCCATGTTGAAGAGCTCATCGAGTGCTTTCCAACGATTCTTGAACAAAGTCAAACGGACGTCGTGTGAAATAGATGTTCTTCAATAGGTCTACTAGATATATTCACTGTAAAATAAACTCAATACTGTTCCTCTCAAGACTTCTCTGTAATTTTATTCCAAAAACAGAGATCTGCAGGTCTGAATTTGTCTTCAAAACTGCCACTATAGATCCGAATTACAAGACTGTTGCAAGGTCACATATTTCACCACAGGTCCGAATTAGAAGGGTCTGAGTTGCAGAGAAGAGTCTTAGGTCCGAGCTTCTGGAAAGGCCGAAGTTACAGGCCTGTTAGGACCGAAATTTCAGGCTTTGAGAGGGCCGAAATTTTAGCCCTGAATTCAGTTCCGAAAAAAATTATTTCCACAGGTGCAAATAGGTCTGCGAGAGATATATCCTTCTAGCCCAAAACGTTGTAATTATGATCTCCCTTTTAATCTCCTTGGCCTCCTGTTTTATCTCTGAATTCTCACTATATTTTTCACCGAAATTTTCATTCCAAAATGATGAGCATGACTAGTTATTTATAGTTGTTTGTGTATGAACTGAACAGTCGTGTCTTTTGATTAAGGAGCCAACATACCGATTTGAGCCGACCTGTGCATCATTTTTGGCATTTATTTAAACCAATTTTAAGACTGATACAGGGGGGCAATTTTATGGTTAAGTCTGGGCCTCAGCGCTTGATAGGAACACCATACAATATAGCGGTACTTGTTGTATCTTCTGCTTTAGTGCAGATCTGTTTTAACACCTCCTTTGTTGAACACTTGATAGTTGTAGGGGATCAACAAAATTATGTTAGATCCCTCCTTTGTGGCTCAAAGACTCTTTTTGTCATATAAAATTCTGCATGTCAAAGCCTCTCTGCTCCTTCACTTCCCACAGGACATTGTCAAAGCCTCTCAGCCCTCTTGCATTCATTCAGATCACCAAACTACACATATGTTACCTGAAATAGTAGTGCTCTAGACCTCCACAAACAAACATACATATACAGAAAAAGAGATATTTTATTCCTGAGTAGTGGTCATTATAGGGCTCTAGTTAGCTGGATAAAACATGCATGCAGAATAGAAAAGGCAGATTTTCACCATGGAGTGTGTTGTTGCCATCATTCTTAGGCAGCTGATATGTTTTCTCATTTAGTGTGAATTCTCCATCCTTGATACGGTTGGCTACACGACCCACCAAGGCACCAAAGTAAGGTCTACTGGAGCTCATGTTCTGCATTAATAAACAATCTCATATTCCCCATGGTAACACATACATTTGAGATCCATTCCAATATGTGAGTAGAAACTGTAAATTTATCTTAAAATTCTAGCATATGATGGAAGTACTAATTTCCAAAGGGAAATGCAAATACATACCATGTATGAGGCAATATTGTCATAGCCAAGAAGTGCGTCTGCTAGATGGCCTGAATGCATAAATACCAATACTTAATGAGCTAGCTCCCTCTTAGTAAATGATGGTAAAGCAGTTGAAGGGTAGGGTTTAGGGATGATTACCTTTAGCATCAAGGAGAGTGAGGGAGATGAGGGTAGCTCCCCAGTTGGTTAGATTTATATACAGATCGCCTCTGCGAAGTTGAAAGAAACTTGGGGCATTGATCTTTCTATAGGGATGACCATAATGAGCCAACTTGCCTTTCCCTTCCAAATTTCTTGGATTCAATTCCCATTTGTGCCCTTGACTGCTAGCATGGAATTTGTAGAGGTGAATGAAAACCTGAATGCACCAAAAATTCAAGAGAATGGATGACACTTTCACCATCATCGATTGATTGACTGATCAAGGGATGGATGGATAAGCTAAAGCAAAACATTCAATGATATATATAGAGAGACTCACATAGTCAATACTAGACTAGGGTGTGTCTGTATGCCTTAAGATAAGGTCACGGTGTAAGACATAACATGGATTGTGTTCAACTATAGACAACCCATGCACCGTGGCTACCAAAAAATGTAATCTTTGGAATCTAAACTTGTTACATTTTTGAGTTTTTGTCTTATTACCCCAAATTTGTTTTTGGCCAAATCTTAATTTTGTTATTTAAAATGGAATTTTGAGTACATATATGGATTCAACACCTTGAAAAAACCCTAGAGCATTACATTTTTGTTGTTTGTAGATTGAAGGACCTAAACTAATGCAACATGGTTTTGTGGATGCCATTTCTAAAGTTGGGCTGGCCAAATTCCTTTTTGACCTTTCTACCACCTATATAACCAAGTAATTTTCTATCACTTGTATAACCTTGCCTTTTTATAAAAAAAAAGAGGTTCCTACACTCAAAAAATTGGCTTTTCCTGGCCATGGGGCAATTAGAATGTTGAAATTCTATAACCTTTTGGATGATTAGAAGATCCAATTTTTCCATTGCTAGCCTGAACTAAGTTCAAATTGCGGTTTTGGGTGTAAACTGTTGGTTAGTTGAAACCCATTTATCAACTGCACTGTCTGAGTAAAGCCTAGATAATATCTAAGATGAGGAGGTTGGACCTATTTCAGGCTGTTGTACTCAAGCTAATGGTCAAACATAAGGTTATGCATATACATGTGGTTCAAGGTCTCCTTTTCCTCACGTTATTCTCTATGAATTAAGGAATGTATGTTGCCGAGGAGGAACACCTGCTGGTCTAGGATCTGATACAACCAACAAGTTACTAGGAACACCCAACAGATTACTAGGATCTGATACATGCTTTAGATTGCTAGGATCTAGTCTAGGAACACCCAACAACGAGAAGTATATCCACAAACCACTCCAAGTAAGATATGAAAAGGGCTCTTGAAATGCCTCTGAATACCAAAGCACTCTAATGTTTATAATGACATACTGATGTCCAATTCAAATGCTACCTAAGGATTTCACAAAGGTTCTAGTGCCTTTGTTCAAGGGTTCATTGTATGTTTCCAAGGGTTTCAAAAAAAAAAACTTTCACTAGATATTAACAGCCCTTATGATATTTTTTACCACCACCATTTCTGCCACAAAATTTCTGTAAGGTGAAGACACATGAAGATTTAAATTGGTTCCTGCTTGAAGGAAAGATGAACTGTTCTGATTGATGGGTATTTAGAGTTTTATTGTTCGCTATAATTTGCTTACAATGACCCTAGATGTAGTCACAAACAAGTAATAAAGATTATTGTTGTTCACAAGGCTGAAAAGTTGCAACAAGCTTCCCAAAAACCCCACATCATTGTTGGAAACATTTGTTGATTGCACCTATATTTTTATACTTGTTTTCATGCTGCCCTATCTGTCCAAACATTGGTATCAGAGCCATAATCGTGTTGTCATTAACCCTAGTTCTATTTGTTGGTGAAAATTTACCACAGTTGGAGGTATCAACCATTGGAAAGACCAACACTATTGGGTTCCAGAGAACCACCAATCAAAGGATATATCTACTATTGTATCTTCTATTTAGGGCTCTTCACATGCTACCATCGAATCTGCGGTCATTTTCTTCTATATATCATCTTCATATTGCCTCATAATCCTACAAGAGTATGTTACATGACCTCACATCCTCCCAGCAAAAGTTGATCTTATATGCCGAGTTATATTTATGCTTGGATGGTGATCTGTTTGCTTTGTTTGGAGACCATGGAGGATGACAAGATTATTGATGTCAAACTGTTCATGGAGGCTACCACCAAATACTGCAATAAGGGAGACTTTCCCATGATATTTTTGGAACCTTAAAACCATGTTAAAATTGTTTGAAACATGAGCCCTAAAACTAAAACAAATGCTACAACAAAATCACTATAATGTGATGGAAGTTATATTATAGGACTTCTCTACTGCTGCTCATACGTTGTTTGAAATAATCAGGTTGAAATTTAGAACCTAACTATCACTGGTCTAGTATGCAAAATCCAATTCCTGGCATGAGGCATATGATGAAGCCATTGGCTAGGTTACATGTTGGCAGTGTATGTTATGTTGATCTATTACTTTTTCTTTTGGTTAGAAACTGGGAACTTCACCACAACATCATACCAATATGTAAAATATGAATTAATTGTTGTGAGACAACTAGCATCTAGGATATTTGTTTCTATCCCATACTTTGCCATCAACATCTAAGTTGTATTGCCTGTGCATGTGTTGAATGGAGTAGCTATTGTGGCATCTTTATGATTTTCCGTGTCAAACATACTATTCTGACATGTCTTCTCTTTTGTGGGGAAGGTATTGCTACATTGTATTTGCTAAGGACGCATGTTCACCAAGACAAGTCAAATACTTCAAAATGTTGGATGTGTTTTGTATTATTGTTCTAGAACATATTATCTTTGTCTTTGTTTTGTATTATTGTTCAAGAACATATTCTCTTTTTCTTTGTCTTTATTTCACACGTTGTTTTAGGATATTTGAGTGTTTTAGGTTATTTAGGTTTTTGGCCCTGAAATTAGTGATTGAAATGCCAAATAATCACTTTATAATTGTGGATTTTCTTGTCTATTTGAGTTATTTTACATAAGCAATCTTCATAAGTAGATCTTAAGTAGATATTCTACCCTTAGCTCTATTTCAAAGTGTTGTAAGAATTTCTAAGGACCTCTTCTATTCCTTGACTCGAGGTGGTGGATTCCCCATCCTGCTGAGGCCTTTCTCTTTCATCTAGTCCTTCATTTTCCATTGAATCTGATTCAAGAGATTCTCCCATTGGATCTATCTTGGGGGATTCTTGTGGTAGTAGTCCATGTATCATTTTTAAAAGTCTAATTCTTCCCTTCACCTACTTTTCATAACTTTCATAACCATTAGGTAGGGACCTGCAATGTCGATGGTGTTTTGTTTGTTTAGTAAAATATTGTCGAGACTTTAATTTATTGAAAGTTGTAGAATTTACAATCTATGAAGTTTCAAGATATAATTTTTAAAATTCTAATTCTTTAAAGGGTGCTAGCTCAATGGAAGAGCACCTGCTTTACAAGCAGGAGGTTGGTGGTTCGATTCCATCGTGCCCTGATATTCATATATAGGGAATGGCGAAGATCAATTTTTGGTGACGGGCGCTCTTTTGACCATCACCAATGAGCTTATAGTGACATTTTTCGACCCTCACCAAAGAAATATATGAAATGGTGACGGTCAACGAGTTCCACCATATATACGCATCAATAGTGATGACCATTAAAGGTTCGTCACCATAAATAGTTTTCGTTGACATGAAATGGTGAGGGTCATTGTTTGTCATTATAGTCATTATTCGTGATGGACCTTGATGTCACCAATGAGTTTATGGTGACGGTCAATGAACGTAACCATATATATGCACTAATAGTGACGACCATGAAAGTTCCATCACAAAAACTATCTTTTACTCTTAAAATGTGGGAACAAAAGATTATAACTTAACGGGGAGGTAGCACCTTCATTAAGAACTGATTATTTTATTAAACCTATCATTAAGGAGTGGAAAGATGGAACCTTAAAAAGTTTTCTTTAGATGTTTCTTCCCACGTCAGTCTTGTTGTCGAGTATGAACTTCATCCATGCTTTTTGTTGAAGTTTTATCAAATTTTATCTCTTTATGATCATGTTTTATCCATGTCGGTTGACATCAGAACAATTTTTAGCATGCAAGTAAACTTTGACAAAGCAACCCCTGAGTCATCTTGAAGTCAAAGTATTTATGCATATACATCAAAAAATGTTACGACATGCTAGTGAAAAGTTGGAAACTACTAATTAACTATTGTCTGTTTTCTTTTCGTTTCTTTTTTTAATCACGAGAATCGATAATTAACTACTGTCATTTTTTTGTTTGTTTGTTTTCAGTATTAGGAGAATTTCTTTCTTTTTCCTTTATTTTTTATTTTTTGGGTATTAGGAGAATTCCTAAACTTACTTCCTGTCTCTGAGGAGGCCCAGGGTCATGTCTGAGGGACTGACCCTATACTCCTAAACCTAATGCATTATGCAACTGCCCACAGACACACCGGGTGTGTTAACTGAGTTTCAAACCTAGGTGGGGCCTCAATATTGCTCAGCAAAAACTTTCTTCCTTGGACTAATCTGGGGGAGGTCTAGGATCAACCTTTGTGGCTGCCTTATAACACCAAGAGTATATCCAACAACTTGTAAGCCAGATATAAGCCAGATATACCAGATATTATGATTTAGCAAGAGCCTTATAACACTAAGAGTATATCCAGCAACCTGTAAGCCAGATATAAGCTAGATATACCAGATCTTATGATTTAGCAAGAGCGGAGACTCTAGGAAATGGGGAGTCTATTCCTTGAGGCGAGATCATAGTAGGCCATATACTCAA